>JAIPRN010002475.1:16409-30138 GCA_025469175.1 Geopemphigus sp. TES_GeoC_2020 | reverse complement strand
TATTATTCGATTATTTATGAGATTTATCGTATATTTTTTTGGAAATTAAATATTGCCATTATAAAAGAAAATAACGAGAAACGTAAAGATTAATCGAATTTTTTATTTATCTTTTCGTAAGTTAAGTATATATAGATATAATTTAGGAATAATTTTAGATTTGGTAGTTAGGTAAAAAATATTTTATCAATTCAAGAAAATTGTATACCTGTATATACAGGTAATGTATATATAAAAAATATATAACGATAAGAATGTTGTTAAATGACATTCGATTTCAAGTTGAGTAAATAAATAAATTTTAAATACGAAATATTGATGTAAAAATGAACTTTTAAGATAATAAAACGATAAAAAAATAAAATAATAATAAGTACAAAACAAAATGGTACGTGGTATTTTTAAAAGGAAGGGCGCGACAACCTAGTTATTATATTAAACGAAGAAATCATATATCATCGATAGCGCCTGTTTTTAACTGGGAAACATCTAATCAAATAGAAAGAATCGAACAATTAAAAAGCGAAAATTGTGTAAGTAAAAACATAGGAAACAAACACGGAAGCAATATGTTATCAACTGAGTACTCGCAGTACGGTCAGGGTAGGGTCCGCAGGAGAGTTAGCGGTTAAAAATAAACGAACAAATAAAACACCGGCCACATTGTACAGAAGACGGTAATGTATCGCGAAATTTGCAGAATAAATAATAGGAATGAAGGAATTAGTTTACGAACGTGAAAAATTCGAATTTCCATAATCACGGCATTTTGAATTGTTTGAAATGTGAAACGCGGAAAATACAGTTTTAATCAGTTACTTTGCGCCGCACTAATATAAGTCATACCTATACGTATGGCGACTACGCTACAATTCTTTAGACGATGCATTTATCATCGGGACGAAGTAAAATTAGTTTCATTCTCTAATGTACGGTCTAGTGTTTTGCTATAACAATAGGTTTAATTGGAGACGTATTACGTGTTAGTGAAACGTACAAATAAATACGTTCGTATAGTAGCTGTTGAAAATGTACGGTGTACGTACAAAATCCACTGAGTATACGTTTTTTGTATAAGTTTCAACGCGTTGAAAACTCACGAGCATTATGCACGCACTTGCGTACATGAATAACACTTTTATGCCTTGGTTGTGGTAAAAAAAACCTTTGTACAGAATTTAAATCGCGGTTGTATTGATCACTTTAATTGATACGTGATAAAACAATACGTTCGCTGGCGAAAATAATTTTGTTTTCGCGTTTGACCAATTTCTCGGAACTTTTGGCATTCCCACGCCATAGGGAACCGAGATGATGTCCGTGTTGAAACAATAATGTATCAATCAATTGACATAGTCGTTCGCCAACAAACTGAATACTCGTATAATATATACTCGGTCAGTAGTGTGGGGAAGTGGTGGGGGAGGGTGGATAGGGTGATTTGATTTGGTCGGCTTCGACATTTTTGTAAGTCGTTTATTCGTTTTACAAAAATTTGAACGTTCCGCCGTGGGACTAATAATATTCGAAACGTATTGAAGCGCGTCCGGGAAACGTGCAGAAATCCGAATCGTTGAGAGGTGAGACGATAGGTATGTGTACAGATTGCGTGTCCAATAAAACGTGCTTTGCGAAATCCCAATACAACATTTTTAAGTAAATAAAAACGAATAGGCGCAAAATATGTACGAATATTTCGCGCGTTTAAAACTGATTCCGAAAAGCTATCGCGTTCATATACATAATTTTTATGCCCCATTACTGCACCATACAGTAGATATTATAAAACTGTTGTTGCCGTTGTAACCAACGAAACCTTAACTGTTTTAGGATGTTAAAATTACGAATAGTTTACAAATCATAAGTTAACGCCGTTACTAATGTGAACATTTGCATAAAATTACCATCGTTCGATCAACATTATCGTTAATTTCACGACTTCTATTAGCTGTTTACGAAGATTTTGTTTTTAAACAATTGCGTTCACGTTGTAGCGATTCATTTATTTATTCGTAAACTATCAACGGTATTGACGATAGATTAATCATTAAATTAACGTTGTGTCTGGCGTTACCGATTAATAGAAATGTTTATATCATTTCGCGAACGATATTTTAAAATAGATTACAATATGTACAACGTTGTCGATTAAATCAACTCCAAAGGTTGATGGACAAGGATTTCGACGAGGCGCTTATTTGAAATTTGGGGTTGTTAAAATTATTCCGACACTCTCCTGATCCCTCGATTAGCGACAAACAACAACGCGAGCGACCGGCCAAGTACCCCCTGTTATAGTTGTGCCTCTCGAGATTAGTTAGGTCGGACGTTTCTACGCGAATTAACCTCCCGACCGTGAACCAGTTGCCTCCAGACCAATTCCGCAAATAAAAAATATCTATAGTACTAGTTGACTCCCAATCGAGAGGTAGTATTCCAAGTGGTTCCAAAACATCGTTTATGCGCGAATATTTGTTTAGGGAGTTTCGCGTATTTTTGGCGGTATTATGTATTGCGCTGCCGGAGCTCGTCGTTTCAGCTTCAAGGTGTGGTCGTTCCGCTCTATAAATCGAAAATTAACTTAATCAACAAAAATGAACGAACTACTCATATTGTTGATTAGGAATCGGGGAGGTACTACTAGTACGGTCTGGATCTCTGCTATAGTGTGCATCGGATATACGTTTTCAAATTGTCGCGCTCGGTATTCACTAGAAAACCACCGCAAAATAAAAGTTACTCCGGTACACGAGCCGATGTACGTACCACCGGATGACCTCGGCTATCGGTATAGCCGTCGTCGTTGACCTGTTGCTCCGCTGTTATGCGTACCGCTATTCGCGTACGAGGAAATAATAAAAAATGGAAATAATCGATCGTCCGTTATTTATTATCCCGCGTTATTATTATTATTGCTATTCTAATCTCCATAGCTCGTATAGTAACCAACGTAACGTATCTCTTTCGCAATTGCGTTTACGTATATATGTATGTGTGTGCGTGTGTTTGTGTGTACACATTTCGATATTTACGGTCATTCTTGTTTAATTAAGGAGAAGTTGGCCGGCTGTTTTCTGCTTCACACCCACCGGTCTTTTCAGTGAATAAAGTTTTTTAATTTATATTCGACAGCGTTTAGAGACTCGCGCGTTGTTCCTAACGCAAAAACAAAATCGATTTTGTAACGAGTCGGTGGAGTCCGTCAAAACAAGTTCAAGCGAACGAATAATAAACGACCTATCCATTCGAGTAACATCGACGTTCGTAAATAGTTCGTTGAAATCCGCTGGCGAGTGGGCCATAAGTCCGATAGCGTTCGAATGGAAACGAACCGATCGCGGGAGTTTCATTCGTACGGCCGCACGTGCGCAAAACTCGAACGAAATATTAATACGACACGACGTCGTACATTGCCGTGTCGTGCTCCGGGTGTTTCGTCTATCTAGGTGAAAAGCGCCGAGATAACCGTGCAGACAACGGGTTCGTTTCGTTACGTTAATCGATCGAAAACATAGTCGGAAACGACTGGGTGTATAAATGAGAACGAACATTGAAAACCGTTGCTCCGTCGTTTCGTATTAAGAGACGACGGAGTTTTCGCGCGGAAAACGTTCGTATACACAGTTGTACGTTATACATATATGTATAGTTAACGCGGTTCCGTAATTTCGTTTCGGGTTGGTGCGTCTGTTAGTCAGTGGTACGGGAATATTACTAAATATATATATATATATTCTCGTCGACTGGGATCCGCTACACTTTAGGTCGAAACGTGATCGGGGAAAAAGTCCCGTAAAACGTTTGATCGTGTGGATCATAGGGTGGCGGTGGTAGGCGGGTGAATCAACGTACGGTGTTATGACTTGGTCACCCGTCGTCGTCCTCCTCGTCGTAATTTCGCCGGCAGAAGGTAAATTCGTTTCGACGGAATTATTTCGTACGCGTTTTACAGCGACAGTCGCGCGTGCGTAACGATGTCCATTTACGGTCCCGTGGCCATCGTTCGTGGCAACGCAACAAGGCGTTATATCGTAATATACCCGCCTACGCGCGACGTCGTCGACCAGAACGCTCTTCGACGATATTCACCCGTAAAACGCTCGGTGTATTTTATTGGCGTTATAAAGCACGACGACCCAAAACAACATCCCCGACAACGGGCCAATTATGATATTTGCTGTACGCGTGATACGCCCGTGAACATTGGACGGTGGTTTACAAGGCGAACGCGAATGTACGTCGTATACGCGTAAAAGCGCTTAGAAATCGTAGTGTTGTTCGAGCGAGACACGCGATCTGCTGCGCGGAATTAACGTCCCGCATAGTAAATGCATCCGTCGTGTCCAGTCGTTCGCGGTAGTATACTCGTATTACCGTTGTTATTAAGTACTCGCTGATTTATTGCCGGAGCGGTCGCGATTTTTTTAAAAATAGTTCGCCAACGGTAAACCGATCCTACACCGTGACTGAAAAGTGTGTTCGTAGTCGAAACACTTGTATCGTCGTACGAGTTTCACGTTGGTGAAAAAATAATTCGATTTTTCAGATACTTTATTAAATCGGACGTCCATTTGGCGTACCGGAAAATCGTATACTCTTCCTTTTTACTAGTAAATTTGTTTTTCAAATGTAAAAAATGTACGCAATATTATTACCGCCCGTATTAATATAGTTTTTATTTAATTTTTTTTTTAAATATAATCACGGGTTTTTTTTTAAAACATTACGAAACAAATTTTAGACCGATATATCGGTACTGCGGTTTTTTTTTTTAATAACAATAAGTTCCTTAATTATATTTTTCGTCGATTATTCTTTAAATACGTAAGATTCTATAAGACTAAAATAACGGTATCGAATCAAAACAAAAATATTGATTTGAAAACAAATAATATTATACAATGATTACTCAATAAAACTAACGTAAATGGTCCTCATTATTTGTGTATAATTATAGTTCGTAAAATAATGCAAATTGACGCAAATCGTATTTCGTATCAATTGTTTATTATACAATATGTAATCGATTTTTTTACGATAATTTTAATCATTTTTGTTTTAGATTAAAAAGGGATCAACAGGAGTTTATCGATCATAAAGGATTGCACGTAGTCGTGGGACACTATTTGGGAGACGTCAACAACGTGGGGACAAGTGTGAATGTTACCCGTGGTAAATTAATAATGATAATACTCGTCCTCGATACGAGCACCGCAGTTTTTTAGACCTATTACGGTCATTAACTACACTTACAAGCCAACATCCTATATTTAAGTCCATTATATTGGTTCTGGTAATTTGACTGTGAAATGAACCGTTCGCCGTGACAATTTTTTCTTCTTAGTTGTAGTTCGTCAAAATATATTACGTGCGTGCGATTCCTTTTCACGAAATGTTTAAAAAAAAAAAAAAATTATAAATACGTTTCTACGCGGTTTCCTCCGTTTAACTGTTTCCCTGTACGTGATATAATTCATTATTATTATTTTTTTTGTCCGCAGAGTTGCTCAATCGAAACATGTTTGACCCAAAACCAAAGGAAGGCCGCGACGGAACTCCGGTCATTATACCGTCTCACATGTCTTCACAAATGCAAAAACTTTATAGGATTAATAGGTTTAATCTGATGGCCAGTGACCGCATACCGTTGAACAGATCGCTTCCGGACGTCCGTAAAAAATCGTAACTATATCCCATTCTTTAAACGTTCGTGTACATAAATATTTCGCAATATACGTTGAATGTATGTGTGTGTGTGTGTGTGTGTGCGTGTGTGTGTGTACATCGCTTACAGGTGTAGGTTAAAAAAGATCAACATCCACAGACTTCCGTCTAGCTCCGTAATAATTGTTTTCCATAACGAGGCCTGGTCGACATTAATGAGGACTGTCCATAGTGTTATTGACCGCTCGCCGAAGTCTTTGCTGAACGAAATCATTCTAGTCGACGACGCCAGTACTCGAGGTACGTAGAATTTTACGTTTAATTCGGTTTTTGTTTCGATAGGCAACCTAAATACATTTATTGAAAACGCGTTCGTAATACGAAAGCGAAACGGAAACAAACGAAACGACCCGCTGTCGCGTTAATTCGAATGCCGTTTTTGTTATTTATTACGAACGCGCTCACGTCTGACGTATATTATATGGTATATAAAAATGTACACGTAGTGACTTTTAATACGAGTTACGGCTAATTTATTACGGTCAATACACAATCAACAGTTAGATTCCTCCATAATTATATTCCTCAAACGGTCGTCATTATTATTATATAGTACACAGTCTTAAATTATATTCACTCAATTAGTTAAAAATACTTATTAAATATAATCAATATACGTAGATAAATGTGGATCGAAACGAGATATTATTTTGTCTATTGGCATATTACGTGTATAGACATATCGCGTCTATGATTATAGTACGCGAGACTGGTATTTTTATGACCGGCATTAAAATATCTTTCTTCTCGGACCGCCCAGCGCGTTATTGTCAAAAATATAAAATAAAACGTACCCGACTTCCGAATAGAACCAATAATTACTATAACTATTTTATTCCAGCCACGAACGTCTGCCGACAATCCATGCCCCATGGTGGTGTTCCTCCGGTTTCGTACTCATCGATTAATGTAAATTCAGTGTTTACGTACACACGCTATACGTATCGTAACATAAGGGCGAATAATAATACGTAGCTAACGATTTTGATTCAACCGTATCGTGCTGAAAATTTAGTCCGTACCAATCTGTACGATATACGGTGTTCGTGACGCTTTTGGAAAATCTCCGTTGAAATGATTATTAAAGTAACGGACGATACGGTAGGACGAATTTTACTATCACGCGTGATTCTATATAAATATTATGTTCGTTATTGTCGGAATTGTATCGAATATTTTGAATAACGTACATTTCCTTGCTCATATTTTAAACCTTTTAAGTCGCGTTTACTTTTTCGTCTTGATTAACGTTTTACACCATTCTACGATATGATGTTTAGTTTTCGAACGTTATCACTTTTAACTATATATATATATATATATATATATATATGGGGTTGATTCGTCGGTTTTTCGACGAGTTTTTCAAACAGGATTTTCAGTTTCGGATATTATAAATGGAAACTTTAGTAAAATGTCAGTTACGCGTTATTTCTTTCCTACGAGTACTTAAAAACGCTATAATAAACCAGGTTTCTCGTTTTGTTTTGTACGAGATGTTTTTGCGTTTTAAATATCAAAATAATAAAATTAAACGGTTATTTATAAGACGTCTGAGTGATCCATTCGAACAGTGTTCTTAAACATAGCGTTGTGTTAATGATTAATACGTCCGAAACGTTCGCTGTGGAAAGAATACGAATTCACGTTTGAGATGTAGCCAAAATCTGTTACTTTTAAATAAACGTCTAACGATACGTAATTTATACCGTCGAAACGAAATCGATTGGCGATGAAACTTTGTTTGCCTTCCACGTTATAAATAGTGTTATTGTGTAACCTGTTTTAGAATTTCTGGAAAAAGAATTGGACGAGTATATCGCGAAATTATCCGTGCCGACACGGATTGTACGTTCGTCGAAAAGGATCGGTCTGATCAAAGCGCGACTGGTGGGCGCGCGGCAAGCAAAAGGCGAGATATTGGTGTTTCTGGACGCGCACTGCGAATGTACATTGGGTAAAAAAAGTCGACGTCGCTACATTTGGTAAAGGCCTTTCGACGGGATTGTGTTTTAATTTTCAGGATGGCTGGAAGGGTTGGTGAGCCGGGTGGCCGAGGACAGGAAACGCGTCGTGTGTCCCGTGATCGATATAATAAGCGACGAGACTTTCGCGTACGTCAGGAGCTTCGAACTGCATTGGGGCGCGTTCAACTGGGATTTGCATTTCCGGTGGTACACGCGCGCCGCGTCCGACCCGTCGAACAGACGGCGGGATATCACGCAAGCGTTTAGGACCCCGGCAATGGCTGGGGGGTTGTTCGCGATGGACAAATCGTATTTCTTCGAGTTGGGCGGTTACGACGAACGAATGGAGATCTGGGGCGGAGAAAACTTGGAACTCTCGTTCAGGGTACGGTCCGGTTTACGAACCACGAAACAAGTCTAACGAAACTATTCCGGTACACCGTTTATTATCGTTTCGTTGACGGCAGGTCTGGCAGTGCGGCGGCAGCATCGAAATCGCCCCGTGTTCGCACGTCGGACACGTGTTTAGGAAATCGTCGCCGTACACGTTCCCCGGCGGCGTGTCGCACGTGCTGTACGCAAACCTGGCGCGCGTTGCGTTGGTCTGGATGGACGAATGGCAGGAGTTTTACTTCAAATTCAATCCCGGTAAGTGGACGTTGGGCCATTACTAATCGGGGTTGGTCCGTATCGTATTCATTCCGAGCGAGGGACGCGTTTACGCGCAATTTATCCGTTTCGGTTTGCAGAATCGAATTGTTCGCCTTTCTCGAGGTTACTCAATAAATACGGAGTGTGCGGACTTTTCTGCTTACACAAGCGGTTGCCACTGGTACGAACACGTTTTCCGAGAATTTCGTATACGCCACAATCGACGTGTATTATTCGACGACGAAAATTGTATTAAAAATTAAGTCGCCGTAAATCCCGTAGCGCAAATTAAATCGTGTGTGTGCAATGGACAGGAAACAACCGAGAGCCTAATTTTTAATAGGCACGGGGGGCAGAGGGGAAGGTAGACTCTGTTGCGTAATAATAATCGACGGAAGTTGGACGAATAACGTTTAAAATGCAATTTGTATAAAGAAAACAAGCGATAGTCTTTGTACTTTTCGACATGATACTATTTTATTAATGTATATATTCGATAGGAATAGTTGTGCATACAACGTGTCATGTTAACGGCGAAAAACCGTAAACATAATTTTTTCGGAAAATGTTGCGCAATAAAAAACTGAAAAATTTTAGATTCTGTTAGGTTCTAAACGCACGATTTGCATAAGGTTATGGGTCGTTAATCGGTTACTTTTGGTTCAGTTCCAGTCTTAGATTTTGTGCATCAAATAAGACTTATGTTGTTAATTTTGTTTTTTTTTTGTTCGTTCTGTTTTTAGAAGCCAAAAAAGTTGGTGACGAACAACAGATCAGGACGAGGTTGGAACTCAGAGATCGTTTGAAATGTAAAGGATTCAAATGGTACTTGGAAAACGTCTGGCCTGAACATTTTATGCCAACCGATGAACGATTTTTCGGCAAGGTAAAATTAATTTTAATTGTAAATTTCATAATTTTCGCAATTATTGATGTAATGTAACTATTCATTGTAAATTACTTCTAATATAAAAAAAATGTTGTTCTTTACATCTTTATACGTGACTTGGTTTTATTTCGCATTTTGGTTAGGAGATTATTAAGTCATTTTAAATTTTATAAATTTTACGACTTTTGTGTTTATATTTCTTAAACATTGTGCAACATATTATTACTGGTGTCATAATATTTTGTCGTTAAAACGTAAAAAAGTTAACCTTCTATTATATATCCCACATTTTACAATATATATACTGACAACCCGGCAAACGTTTTCTTGCCCGTGAGTACATGTTATTATTAAACAAAATCATTTCAGTACGATCATGAATTTATTGTTGCATCTAAACATTTTCAATATCATAATTTTATTTTACAATTTCGTTTGAATTATTCTCTAACTATCGCAATAGATTTCATCTCGAGTATTATTAACTAAAGTGGATTATTTATTGTATTTATTATTAAATTAGTTAAACTTTGTTTGGCATTGTTATATAAAAATTATTACGTTATTTTTGCTTTCGTTTAATAACATTTTTTATGCGGTTTTTTAAACGAACATTCATATTAATAGTATTTTTTAAGGCAAATTCACGTACACCAATTGACCCATAAGAGGTATTCACCACTACTGGAGATATCCGTATTATGATCGTCTGAGTATTGTTGACTTTAAAAAAAATAACTAATAAGAAATATAATTTAATATAATATAATAATATAATTATAATAATATAATTATAATAATATAATTATAATATAAATATAATATAATTTGTTTGATTTTGACACGCAATATATAATCTAAATTAATTAGTTTTTGCTTGCCTATTTAAATATACACACACGCATACATATGGGAGATTTTAAATAAAAGTTAATATATAAAATTTACAGTATGGGAAAGAATATAATATACAAATAATATAATAATTTTTGTTCATATTTTGTTTTTGTTTATAATTAATTGTTGTTATAATATAATATATAAGTATATTTAGAATAATGATACCTAGCTGATTTTTGAATATTAGCTGCTGTTGTATCGTGTGAGAAACATTCACTAGTTTTTTTTTAATTTTGTTAATGGTATCGTGGCAACGTCGAAAATGTGTGAGTGTGAATTGTCCTTAGATTAGTACTAAATTTTGTTGTGTTGCGAATTATTGTTTTATTATTAATCGCCACAGGATACACGATTTAGATTTAGTCATTTGAACAATCCAATTATCATATTAGGAATACATTATTGAAAATTAGTGGTTTTTATTTATGAGGTCATCATTTTATCTGCGTTTGTATGTTCGTAGGTATCGAATTATGCATGAGATTCGTACTCATAATATAATGTAATACTGTCTATAAAAATAAACTATGCAAAGATTTTCGTAATGAGTGAGAGACGTATGTATGTGTGTGTGTGTGTGTGTGGATGGAGTAAGAGTGGAAATTAATATTTTTTAGTTACGACTTTACCAGACGTATTACGTTTTCGTTTTAGATAAAAAACGCGTTAGCGAACCGTTGTTTGGAAAAACCTTCGGGACGCGGTTCGTTGAATCAGCCGATGGGCCCGGTCAGGATCAGTGAGTGTGACGTTAAGGGTCACCCGTCCCTGTCGCTCATGTTTGTTATGGCCCCGGACGAGGGATTGGATTCCACCGTGTGGTCCGGATCCCTGATGACCGACGAGTCGGTGTGCGTGGACACGCCCGAACTGGACGCAGCGGACAACGACGTCACGCTTAAAGTCCGGATCGTCGCTTGTACGGGGCAAAAACGGCAGCGTTGGACGTACGATGCCGAGGTGAGCGACTTGAATTCGGGCGATCACGTACTGATGGCAATCGAATTTGCCGGACGTTACCTACTGAAATATCCTTTGTTTACAACGCAACTTGCCTGGCGGTGGCCCGACCAATACGGGGGAAAGGTCATTTGGCCTTTTGAATAAGTATAATCGCGGTGTAAGAACGACGATAGGATTTTGTCGAAATAACTAAATGTTGGTCTCCGGTTATTATACGGATCTAACAACTATTATAAAACTAAATCGAAGTAATCGACACTGTTTACGAAATACGTTTAATTAGTTCGACAGTAAAATAGGTAGTCGTATGCCATTCGATGACACTCTCGTTGAATAGTGTTCACGACGAACTAAATGTCTTTTACGAAATGTGTGACGACCACGTCGTACATTATGATTTATGGTTTTAGGCCGAAGAGGGAAACGTTATTAATTAGCGTTTACATTATTTACATACACGTAGTCGCGCGTACCTGTATACACAATGATACCTATGTATGTACAATGTTATGTTCCGATCTCGGTTAGATCCGTTGTTCGTTTATTGTTTATTTCTCTTAGGGGATAAAAATACACGTATTTGCGCGTTCAACTGCGAAATTGGTTTATAATCAAGTCGGATATTAAACGATATTACACGAATTTACGATTTATCAAATAGTTTTACCGCTATTACGCGCTTGGATCGACTGCCGACGACCCGTGTTATTGTATTACACGTCGTCGACGGACTCCGTAAGAAACGCTTACTTTACTTAATATATAGTTCAACGATTTTGGACGTTCCCGGGATAAACGAAAGTTCATTGCCTATTAAAAAACTACCGTATTCTGGGCAACGTACATTCCGTGTCTGCAACATTTGTCATCTCACCTATTGTTTCTTCCATAGGTTTTATCGATTAGACTAATTACCGTTTTCATAATATATATTTTCTTAATTCTAAAATATAATATTAGGATTATTAAACCGATATCGACGACGATTAATGTAGTATATTTTTCTGACGCTTCGATCGTTTTTTTATTTGTTCCGTTATGTAAACGGATTTTTAATTCGTGTAATGACTTCGAATAACCCAACAATTTGTTTAAGTTATTTTTTACAATCGAGTTCCTTTAATGACGAGTGAATCGTTTAAAACAATATCTCTTATATTTTCTTGACTTTGATAAATTATTGATACATATAACTACCGGAATAAAGTCTTTAGATATTCTCTCGGTAATTCTCTTTTTCGGAATTAATAATACGTTATTATCGATATTAGTCTCAAGTTTAAATATTCTTGTGCCATTTAAAACTAATATGATTGGTTCTGAAACGTTTTAACATTTAATATTATATAATATCTCTATTTGTTACAAATATTCATAAGTTTGTGTTTCTTAATTTATTAAAATCGAACTTAACATATTTTAAGTTACACGAATCAAGTAAATTGTTAGAATTACTAATATATTCCTATTTCATATCGTCCATCTACATGATGCGATTATTGTTCATCAGTGCAAACGAATACATTTGTCGTTTATTTATATTTTGATATTTGGGTTGTATTAAATTTTATATAATATAAACGAGACTTATCTAATGCTATGTATTCAGAATTTCTTTCTACGGTTACATAAGTATTATTATATAACTAAATCGGTAAAGGTATATATTTCTATAATATACATTCGTAATTAACTACGAGAATTTCCATAATAAAGATTAACGTGTTACGTACATAAAGTGCGCTGGTTGCAATCGATCTTAGCAATTCCGATATTCCTGAGTTATATCGGTGTACATTCTCTTGTTGATGGTTGTCTTTTAATTTCTTTTACCCGTTACTTAAGAGTAATGATGTCTAATGGACTTAAGTGAACGGAACCCTAACTCCGAATAGACATATTCACAATATTAATTAGATTTTTTGTTTCATATGTACGTTGAATTAGGAGTACGTTAGTAACGTTACTCGTTAAAATTCTGCTTTAAAATAAAATACACATATTTCCACTTTATGTGTCCGAATTTCGCACAGTAAATAATTATATTTATTATAAAATAGTTGTTCTTGATTTTTTTTCGCGTCTATCAAAGGAGAGTTTATGTGGAATATAATGGGTTGTGTAATTTGGGTTTGTGTTTTTAAATAATTGAAAATTTTTGTCAATTTCTTTGATTTTATTATAAAAATATTTCGCGTCAGAATAATCGTATTCGCCGAATAATACATTAGCCGCGTAACCCACTATATTTATGAAACCTCTTGTAATAACTCAAAAAACAAGAAAATAAAATAAAAATAAAAATGAAAATAAAAATTATGGAAATGGGGAGGTGAATGGGATAAAGCTGGTAGAGGAGGGAAATAAGGTGAGCAGGAGAAAGTTTTATTGAGTTATTACAGTTATTTGTTGTCTCGAGGTCGTGAGTACGAGAAGTATTTGGGAACGCGATTGAGAAGTATCGTACAGGCGAATATTATCAAAATATTCGAACGCAATTTGAAAGTATAAGTTGAACAGAATGGTGTTCTTACCCAGCTGACCGTGTTCGACTTCGAGAGACCGCGCAGAAATATGAGTAAAGGGTTGGGTCGGTGCCTTCGCTCCACGAATCCACCGACAAATAAAAACGCAA
>JAIPRN010002475.1:0-16309 GCA_025469175.1 Geopemphigus sp. TES_GeoC_2020 | reverse complement strand
TGTGCTGCAAGCGGTCATTCGATTTATCGTGAGCTAGTCACTTTAGTCATCGTTCTTTATATTTATTGATTTCAAGTGTGTTTTCTGTTTAATTCTTTTAATATAGTCGGTATTCCGTGAAGGTCGAAGGGCAGTTTATTTTATTGATAAATTTTACAATTATTGTGTACAGCATATATTTCTTTATATAAACTAAACTAAATTATGATATGCACGCATATCATTACACTCTTTTAACGCAAAAGTTATTTATTTTAGGTCTATCAACGATATTAATCGCTTGTTTTTCGTTGTTATTTATTTCGGTTAAAAGATTGCCGCTTGAGACTTTTACTGAGAACAAAGATTTCGGGTGGATTCTATAATAAACTTGATACCTATTCTACACGGTTCCTCAATGTTTTCTACTGCATCAACGATTTGTGTATATTTTTCATTTTAATTTGTGATATTTGTATAAGTAAACGCCATTACGAGTTAAATATATGTAAACGGTTAATCGTTTGATCCCTGATGGGTTGTTTATGGGAGTTAAATCAAAACTGATTTGTTTTTGATTTTTTGGAAAAAATAAAAAAAAATCAATAACAAGAATGAACGAAAATAATAATATCGAGCTACTAAGACAAAAATGTAAATAGGATATTAGGTATTGTAATTAATAGTAACAGTTAGGTAAATAATAAAATATTTCGTTTTTAAGTATTATTTGACGAGTTGTATCTCGATTTTACGTAATCTAACTTATTTTCTTCGTTTCTATATACTAATTTTGTTGTTGTTACGTTACCCACCAATTTAGGTCATAGTTTTTCTTATTGTTGACGATTTTTTATATTCACACTTAGTCACCAATCCGCGTGTTTATTCAATATTAGTTTCGGTCATATGTTTCTTTTGATTTTTGTTTATTGGATAATTATCGGGTCCCTAGTCGATTTGTGCGATTCTTGTAGTTCCTGCTGATAAATCTTCTCATCTTTTGAACTTTTTTTATGGTTTCTTCTATATTTGAGAGATTTCTAGGTTTAATTATACCATGAATACGAAGAGGTAGTCCATCTATATAAGGGGTTAACGTTATTTCTCTTATATAATGCTGGATAGCTATTGTTTCCTCAGTTGGTTTCCTTTTTGTGCTGGTATTACAGAGTTCGTGAAACAGCTTTTCAATTCTAGAAGTGTAATGCACCGATTCTTCTCGACGGCACCGCGTATTAGTTAGTTCCAACAGTAGATAGCCGGGAGTACGTGTAACACAAAATGCGTCTTCCAGTAAAAAAGGACCAGCCGTGTTGAAATTTCCCTGGTTGGGTTACCGCGGAAGCGTTACCCGAAAGCTTTGTTAGAATACCTTGTAAGGGAACAGGGCTTATTGTTTCTTCGACATAGCTCTCACAAAATCACACGTATTTAAAAATGGATATATTTCTAGCGAAACCTCGCCATCGTTACTATAGTGCAATTATTGCACCGTGTAAAATACATTTTCGATAAAAATAAAATAGAATTTATAGAATCGTTCACGCCGTATTATGGACGAAATGTCTTCCTTTACTTTCTAGACACCGACGACGATTGTCCAAATGTATGTTCGACGAATTTCTACTTTCTGGCCGTGCGACGACGAAATATTTACGTCGAAATTTTTTTTAAAAAAACTTCGCAAGAACACATTATGCAAAATTTAAACTCGAAAATGGTTCTACGTATTTATAAACAAAATTATCATTTTTTCTTATAATTCTGTTTATCTATCGGGTTTGAATTCGTTCGGAATTGTTTAGTTCGACGATATTATTTTACGGTTCCGTATAATAACATATATTAAATCATCCGAATTTTAAGCGTCCGAGCGTGTAATTAAAACGCGTTCTTTTTCACTCGACACTAAATATAATAATCGATTCGTTCAACGATTTATACAAATTTTTTTAATAAAAAAAAAACCGTTTAACAAATACGAATTTTACTCGATATATTATTATATGGTGACTTATATTGTTATGTTATCGAATGTACGGCAAACGTATTCGATAATTTTACAATATCGTTTGCATATTGTGAAATATATTTCCTTTTTACTTTTCTACTAAAGTAAAGTACTTTCCTACTTTCTTACCATTCATTTTTACTTCTAACAGTTCTGTTAGTTAATAATAATACAATTATCGCCGTTGTTGTTTTCGATTTTAGACCATGAATTTAGTTCATTTACACACCGGCCTGTGTCTGGACTTACCCACTGGTGAGACCAGTATCGTGCTCAAAGGCTGCGCTAATCATGCTAGTCAAAAATGGATTTTTGAACAAATCCCTTGGAGATAATCGTCACGATGTCGTTCGAACATTATTGTCAACCGTCGAGCGATATTACTCCACCGTAGACAATGTGCGTCCGTCATTTTATTATTTATTAGTTTGTGCGCCCGTCGATTTGCCCGATGTCTTAATGTTCCTGTAAGAAACGTTGGATTTCGATTTTAAACTACGCCCAGTGTTCTTATTTTAGGTATTTATTTCTTAATCGCGTTCGTAACGACTTTTTATTGGTTTTTATTTTTACTTAATTTTTTTACATCGCGCGTTTTTTTTTTATTTATTGTTTACATTTTGCTTACGTTTGTAATTAGTTGAATTTTAACTCACTAATATAGATACGGTATTTTTTTTTACTAATCGTAATAATACAATTATAATTTTTTTTTATACAAAGTTAACGATGTATTATAATAATCATTTATACAAATTGTAGATTTATATATTTAACAATTATTTCAAATGGAAATTTATTTGTTAATGAATCGTTTACTTTTGTACGATTTTTTTTTACTAAAGATTTATGAACAATTTCAAGAACAAATTATCGTATTATGTACTTTCGAATAAGATTTATTATTCAATAATGAATATCAGTCCAATGATTTTATATTATATTTCGTATTTTATATTATTCGCCTAATTGTATTCGCAAAATAATTACGAACGTCCGAATATATAATTAATATTAATTTGTGTAAAATTTGTACTGTGATTTATATAGTATAAGAAAAATTAAATCGCATAAAGAAATGCAATATTATTTTCAGTGTTATTAATTAAAAATCGAATCACTCTTAATATCATATTTACGGGAGCACGTTCCAAACGTATTTCTATATATTTTAAACGGTATACGTTTCCTTAAATTTTAATCCAAATACTTGAATAATACATAAATATTCAACCTAATTACGTCAATTTTCAATGCTAATATATTATCAATAGTTTATTCAAACGTACGTACAAAATCAGAAAAATACTTGAGTAGCGAATACATTTTCATATTCGATTTAATAATAAAGACTAACGTTTAAATCACATTCGTTAGTTTCGAATAACGATAATAATTAGCGTTCTTTTATTTTTTAGTTTTACAGGAGTTCAAATATGCATTTTGTTTCGTTTAGATATGTTTGAAAATAATTTTATAGTATCGAAGAACTACTAAAATTATTTAAATAAGTACAAGTACGGAATTTTATGCGGGATAAATGGATATTTCTTAAACGTACATCATAATAGGATTAATTCTTTTTCAATAAAGTCGCTAAAATTACGTAAATATTTTCAAATGGCCAAATATATTGTGTTTATTTACCGTTTCTGGAAATATTAACATATTTACTTTTTGCGAACTTCGTAAAATCTATTTTTTATTATATATTTAAAATTAAAATATTATAAAATTAATTTTATTAAAAAAATGTAATACTCTTATAAAAATAATAAATGTATTTATAATTGGTTTCTTTATTATATATATTCACTATTTATTTGGTATTAAAAAAAAATTTTCAGACATTTCTTCGTATTTTTCTGTCCTATATATTAATTATTATTCGTGTATGTATTTTTTATTCTGAAAATGCCTTGAAAGATTTTGTTGATAGAGATTGAATCCGATGAGACGAGAATGCGATTTAACTGTTTTTTCAAATAGGTAAAAATCATTTGGGTGGTACTTAAATTCAATAAGTTTGATTTGGTAATTTAATCAAAATGGTAACGTTAAAAATCAACGATCGAATAGAAAATTATTGTTTAAAAACGTGATTTTGCTTCATGTTTTACTTTACACTTTAAACTTTGTTTTTCGATCCTTTACATACAATTAATATCGAATTATAATGTTATTAGATTTTTGATCGAATATTTATAGAGAAAAATATGTTCGAGTAAATGTTGAAAATTGATCGATAAATGAACTATCGTTAAGTATGTATTATATAATTGGAGTTTAAATAACGACCAGGTATATGGCACGAGGTTTCGAAAATCGATTTTCTATTTTAAGTAAAATACGCAGTTACCGGACGTATACCGTGTTCGAATTGGGAATGCGTGCTCGGGAATACGGAGCTCCTCAACTATAATTTGTTTTCGTGTAGCACGACTATTTTTTTTTTTTATTAGAACGACCGGGATGGGGTACGGGCCAACGAACAAAATAATTTTTTTCAAACGTGGGTTTACGTATTCGTCGTTACTGTCAATAAACGAATTTGAAAAACGTAACGATTTTTCGCACGTCGAGCGCTACGTTCGACACGTAGTTAGGCGACAAAAATCGGTGTCGATCGGGATTCAGCGAAATCTCGAATTTCGTACTCTAAATTCCGGATAAACGTTCCGCGAATTCGGAGCAACGTGATATTCTAGAGTCAAATGATAATCGAATCGTCGTCCGTTAAATAGGTGAACTTGAAAAAGCCTGTTGGATATGCGTGTATATCGATATCAGGAACGTTACAGTTGATAACACGAGAAAGTACGAGAAGGGGTTTACGGCGAAGTAAATTTCTTCGTGGAACGTTATCAAATTTTTTTTTTTTCGTATTACTCGCCTTTTAGGCTCTTCTACTATAGTTTTCCCGATTCGGGGGCACGGTGTGCAAATCGAAAATCGGGACACTATTACTCGACAACACTATTAGTGTACGAACGTTCTTCGGTATTGGTTGCACGAGCCTCGGATTACGCGGTCGGTGTAGTTTATTCGGTGTAATATATTATTCGTACGGTGTGTGACGTGCGAACGCCCATTCCAGGGTGGGGGGAGGGACGGGAAAACGGGGCTAATTGATTTTTTTAAGACGTTCGGTTTAAAAGAAAAAAAAAAACGCTATAAATATGTGAAACGCGCGTGTTGTTTTTCAAATATTAATCATACGCGTACTACGGTGTGTGGCGGCATAATATGATAATGTGTGTACGGGACCGCCGCGACTCGTGTCGATTATATATTACGCGTAAATGACGCATGTAGAGCATAAATTATCGGAACGGTAATCAATACGGAGGTGGAATAATAATGTCTAAACGAACGTATTTAGCGACGCCCGTGTAATCGGAGCCGAAAGCGATTTGTGACGTTGTTTACCCGAACAGCGTTTTGAGCACGGCCTACAAACGAAGCACGATCTCCTCGCCTCGGCCACTGCTAAACGAATGGGTAACGTTTTCGTATAGTGCACGGACGGCCATAAAAGTTGAAACAAAACGCGTTTACCGCCGGATTTACCGTCTCTACAACCATCGGTATCGTCCCGGAATAGTGGCGACAATCGCCCTTACACGTTGTCACTGAATTCGATGACGGATTTTAGCGTCCTTTTACGGTTAGGCAATAAGAAGACATTTAGTAGCAGCCGGCCGTCAATAATTATCGGATTTAAAATAACGAATATTTTTTAACGAGACGATACCCGCCATATCAGAAAAGTTCTTTTTTATCACGACAGAATATTTGGTAAAACCGTAGTCTGTTTCGCGGATATTATTCAGAAACGTCTTGAACACGTGCGGGCGGGTATTTTTTAGCTCAGAATATTGAACATATCGTATACAAATTAACAGGTATATGCGTCGTTCCATTTTTTCGTACGAAACCAAAATATCGATCAATACGTATTAACGTGTAATTGGCCGAAATTCGCGGGTGAACACTGCTCTTCGCAGTCGTGCCAACGCCTCCGCGAACGTCTATTTTCGGTTCACCGTCTACGGGGACACATACACATATGTTATGGCGGCGAAATCGTCGGGTCAGTAAGTCCCGTTCGTCGTCGTCGGTGGGACGGTAAAATGACCGTGTTTGTGTTCGAGTCCGGTCTTAGTAGAGCCTCGAAGCGTTTAAAACAGTTTAGTGAAAATCACGTCATCGACTCGTATAATAATAACGGAACGCCTACCAGTATTGACGTTATTTCGACGCCCGCAGTGGTGTGTGTGTGTGTGTGTGTGTACGCGGCTGTTATTATTACAAATATTAAGTACGCCACTTTTTGAATCGCGCGTACAACAACACGCGTTTTAATTACGTTCCATTCATTATTCGGTTATCGAATGCTATGTTCGTCAACCGATTAGTATTTTTTGTTCGGTTCCCTCCGATATTATATTGTCACGATTCGGACTTACATACATTATGGTTGTGTTTATTAACCCAATCTGCTAACCCAATTCTGAACCGCTATCCAAACGGGCATTGACCGCGGCACAGTCATTCCTAAATTTCGGACCATTCTACGTGTGGGTTTACGCGTCTTGCGTATTATTATTACTATTATTACGTTAGATCCGTGCACAAATTATAATCGTACCGCCAGTGTGCGGAGTGCTAGAAAATGAGAATAGGAGTATACAAACAAACGCTGTTTAGGTTTCGAGCAAAGTGCGTCGATAGAATGACGAGCGTGTTGACGACGGGGCGAAATAAATATACGCCGGTCTATCTAATGTCGTATCGTTCGGAAATTGGACGTTCCCGAGTATTGGTCCTTTTCAGTTTTCTCGGTATAGCTGACGACAATTTCTCGAAAAATGTCTACGCGAATATTCGACGTACCGTGTTTAGCGTGGGATAATTTCCGTACATTTGTTTCAGAAGTGAGAAATCGTCGTTGACGTTTTCGCGTGGTTTTCAGTTTAGTCGTTACGTTGGTATGTATTTACACAAACGGTGTAGGTGACCAAACGTCGCGGACACAATTTAGACGATAAACGTGGTTCGGTCGAAAACGAATGTCACGCGCGACGTCGATTTTTGGGCGCGACATACGAGTAAGTAACCGAATTAACGGTCACGATAAAAGCGATACGCGATTTAAGAAACAAATCGGCGACAAAGGGGTGGGCCACGGTCAGTGTTCCAAATCGCCTTTCCCGTTGCGTTACCCATATACTAAATTCCTACTTCGTGTTCATTTATTTATTACGTCCTCCGTTTAGTCGCCACGTTTAATCGAACGTATACTTGTAGACGAGGGACAATGCTATCGCTAACAACATTTTCATTTATCACGCTGGTCCTATTATTACCTATCTTCCGCGGCTCATCGTACCGATCCAAATCGTTCACTTTTCGTCGTTTCGAATATTATCATTACCGCGACTGCCCTAATTATTCGTTCGAGAGACGTACTTGTCTCTTTTTACGTCGAATACGTTAAATGGTACGAGGTTAAGTTTTCGATCTATTTTTATATAGCTAACCGCCTTATCTCGGCTTGACCAGTAACGCGAACTAAATAAATAATAATAATAACGTGCGTTTCACGCGCGCGTTTGGCTCTAGTACACGACATTTTAAAACGCGCACCTACGTTATAATATATTATTATATTGGTCACGCTCGGTTAATGCGGAATTTTTTCCACCACCTCCATCGTCATCACCTCCCCTCCGTCGTGGCGACCATATAATATTAATATATATCGTATTGTAAGATTTATAAGATGAAAAAATAACGTCGTCGTCGCGTGTTATGATTTCTATCGGTTTAACGACTCGCGCGAATAACACGCGTTCGCGGCGCGTAAATCGTGTACATTATACGATCGAATTTTTCTTTTTTTTTTTATATCGTCGCGCACGCCGACGTACGGATAGTACGGCGTACTGACTTATCCACTCTGGTAAAGTGCCATTTTAATCCGAATACCGTGATGTCGTTAGAAAATGAAAGCGTCCTCGGCGATGTTGGGTTAATCCGTTATTGTTATAGTTATTTTTAAGCGAAACGTTTATTAAACGATCAAAATGTCGCCGTAAAGTTATTAAATTGTTCTTATCAGGACGGACGTTTGTTTCTAGACCACGTTCATTTCATCCGTTCGATACGTTTGGAATATATCGAACGTTCATTAGATTAGTCAAACGAGTCTCGTGACTGAAAATTGAAAATTCCGTATGTATGCGATCCGTCGTGTAGGCAAGCAGAGAACACGTATCGTGATAACTTAAAAAAATATAAAGCTTCTATTCGTACGTTTTAGAAGACGTGTAAAGGTGGACGACTCGTCACGTCGCGACTACAACGGGGAAAACGTTCCGAACGTTTTCGATTCCGTTTGAATAATCATTATCGGATTCGTACGCGATAAATTATGGAGACTTAGGTAATAAGCCTGCACGTATGTTTTCCCGACAAATGCGTCGATAATTGTTCGGGACGCGTTTCGCATTACGCGCCGAACGATATCGGGCAATATTTTAGACGTTGCGCCGTTCTTAAGGTGATCGTAACTTTGTGGAACACATCGAACGACGAGAGGATTGCGTCGTAACGATTTGCGACGAGTATAAATCGTATTATGCCTTTGTCTTCGATACATTTCCAACCGTGTCGCGTAAAACCCGCGATACTTGCTAAATACTCGAACTGCTAGTTGCCGGACGGTTATCGTCCCTACCGGCATTTTCGTAATACAAAACCGTGTAATTTGTCGGTTTTTTTATTCGATTTGTTTTTACCGCTGGACGATGCGCGGGATTTCTTTTTTACGACCGGATGTTGTATTCATTATTATTATTATCGCTATTACTATCATTCGCTTACGGTACACGCGGCGGTGTCCCGCGGGGTTGTTTCGTCGAAAAAGGAAAACGATCGTAATAACGAACGCCGGCGATCAAAAACGGAAACCAATTTTCCACACTCGTTTACGACCGATCGAGCGCGTGTCCACCCACGTTCGTAACGTACGCGCGCGTAACGAGTCGATTTTGCACGCTCGCGTTCGCGCGTATATATAATAGTAATTACGGTACATCAGTGTCCGCAGTCGTCTCTCGAAGTTCGTACAAAGCCGATTTCGTTCGGCTTTCACAATTTAAACGAACTCCGATAAAAACGAAATTGCGTCTAATGACTGCGGGGCTCAAAAAACGATCCGTGCGTACCCGCTCAAAACAGGCTTAAGTACGCGACTCCATTTTCATAAATAAGCCACGCGTTCATACAATTTTAATTAGAGTTTAAACATTAATAATTTTATTATAAATAATATATATATATCACAAACGACGATTGATATTTGACAAATGTCGTATATGTTTCGTGTTACGATGCGATATAATCGACCGTTTGTTGTGTGACGTTTGCGAACGAGCTGCCGTATAATATAAAAACTCGGTAGGTCGTTACCATCAATTTCTAAGTTAGTGGTAGAACCGTACCTTAGTAAAAACGATACGGTTCTTTATTTTCGGAATATTTAAATTAGATTTTTCGTTTTAATATCGAACAATTTTTTTTAGTTTTCGTTTTGATTTATTAGCGGAATATACATAAATATGTATACAAGTCATTAAATATGCAAAATCACTTAAATTTTGGTAATATATGCAAAAATATGCGAAGTAAATTTTTGGATTCAAGTTGTATGTATCATGAAGCGAATTCGTGTGGAATCATATTTGGAAGGCGCAGCGGCTTCCAAGGGAATATTTTCAAAACCCATGGAGTTCCGAGCCTAGCTATTTACCGTTAAATTATCGTACACGATTTCACGTAAATATTCAAAATATATTCTTATATTTTTGTAGTCGTTAAGTAACGTTTGAGTTATATACATTTTCATACGCTTTATTGAATTTGTAAAATAATAATGGATGAAGCACAAAAAATAAGGTATAGTACTAATTTGCGAAAACACCAATAGAACGTCTACGCTAAGACAAGGCTCCAAACTTGTGTTTATTTCGAATCAGAAGGGATAATAATATTAATAAAGCGTATTTGGTCGCTCGACAACTTACTATTTGGCACAATTTTATTATTTCGCTCTATACTATCAAACATGTGGAAATCGATGTTCTGTTATCCACGTACTTACAAGAATAATTAGTAAGATAAATCATAGTTGCCCGTACACAGATAATCGTGATGAAACGTACGCACTTTTTTAAATTTCATTTGTAAAAAATATTAGGAATTACCGTAAACAATTAAATATTTATTAAAAATAGTTTAAAGATTTGCGCTCGTAAACACACACACACACACGTGTGTGTGTATATATATATACAATAAATGTTAAACGTTAGCATTGTTGATTTTTTTAAATAATATTTTCAAAATTAAAAGTTTTCGTAATTATTGCAGTCACTATTTATTTTGATTATATTTTACGAAAATTTATCAACGTACTTACATGAAAACCATTAATTATGAATTCGGAAAATCGTGTGCGCAGGTGAACAGCACGCTATACATGCACACATGTTGTTCACGCAATTTATAGCTGCGTGCTATGTTGAATTTTGAGTGGCCACAAATTCGCTCATAAGTGAGCTTATACTCGAATAATTATATTAAGTACCTACGTACATTAGGTTTCTTGGACGACCTTGGGCGAAAAATATTTATAAATAATAATTAAATCGTTCGCGGCGAAGGTAAATACACAAGGCGGACTCACCACCAGATGGTCAAACTAGTATGAAAATCACGGTTGAATTATTAATTATATTATATTTAAAATTATAATTTTATTTAAAAGACGATTAATACAAATGTATCGTTTCGTTTAGGCATTTTATAGTATTATCACTGCGCGAATATTACGAAATAATTTTTAGAGCATACGCGATGTGAATATTCAAAAATTGCAATTCGGTTACTAAATAAATGCAGTTTTCGGGTACGTCAAAATACGTACGCGGTACATCTACTATTTTGCCCTAGACACAAAATTTAGGATTTCTATTTAAAAAATGTCGTAAAAGGTAATGTAATATTATTACCGGAATTTTAATAATTGCTTCATATATTAAATTTATTTCGTAACGGCGTAGTGATTGTATATTTACGCTATAATTTCAAATATATCGATTTCTAGCTCGAGAACGAGTCTTCGACCATGGGCTGTAGTTTATATTTAAAAACCGTAGAACTGAGTCCTCCGGACAAGATTAGATGCCGTTGCCTTCGATATAATTATAACACGGTATTATGATATTATATAACGTTTTTTCGAAAGATCGGTTGACTTTGAAATTCATATCTTTTCGTACGTAGTACATAATCGTTTCATTAGCCGAAACACATTTAGAGCTAAAAAGTCCTAAATATATTCTCAACGCCCGAGGCGGATATCCGTGTCCTAAATGTAATTTCGTTTAATGAGGCGTATACTAATGAAGCCTATTTTCACAGCAAATGTGTTCCACAGTGAACAACAAATAGTAAAATTATTTTCTAATAAAATTGTACTCGCGACTGACCAAATTACGGTACAATACCATAAAGTCCCCCTACTTAGTCATATTTAATAGCGGATTAACGATAATTAGGTAATTTCGCAAACGTAATGTTACGCGAGCGCGTGTGCCCCAGACAGAGATGGAACGACAGGATATGTATATGGCGATCGGAATTTCGCGTAAATATCGATCGATTAATGTGCGACGAAAATAAGGAAAATGATTTTATTTTGTACGACTTCCGTATAAAATGTCGACATATTGTTTACGTACGAGTAGGATTGGGACGGATTGGTAATGATTGACGGAGAACTATTTACGTCGATCGTTTATTTCTTTTGCGTCCGGGCGAACAGATGAATCGTACGACGTGACGACCGAGTGTTTTTCGACGCGTTTCGATCTGTCGCAAGAATGTAAAACGCTTGGAAATAACGTCGATCCAATGTCGAAACTGTTCGAAAGTAAAAATGAGTTGGTTCCGAGTTATCGGTGTGTCCATCGATGATACGCGTTGCTCGGCTCGGGTACCCGCAATTTTTATGAATATTAATAAGCGCGCGGATGACTGTGTGGAATAATGTTTTCGTAATGTTACTAAATCTATCAACCTACAGGTTTACAGTATCAATTGAATGGATCGTCGTAAATGGGATCCATTGTCTACGCGACGGATTCGGTGCACAAATAATAATTAACAACGGGCGTTTTTACATAAACGATTCGTCCGAGGCCGACGAGGATGTTTGTCGTCCGGCGAGATGACGAATTCGATAACGTTTCACTCGGGCATTATTCAATCGAAAGGCCACGTGGCTATATAACAATTCGAAATTGTGTACACTTCAACACGCACGGGCTATAATCGTAAATCGGTCTCAAAAATGTAAATGAAAATTGACGTGTGGAAGTACACGAACAACAGCAACATCGATAACGTGCGTTTTACAATATCGTACTTATTGGTCGCGAACAGTTATGTCAACAGTATGTCAAGTATTTTTTAAATGTCAGTTTGAAACCATCGAAGAAAATATTGTAATAGGAATATTTAAACATTTCACTAGTATTTAAAAAAAATTGTGACGCATTCTTACTGATAACATAACGTAATACCGCAATTATATCAAAAACCGTTAGTTTCTATTCGAATTTCATTCGTTGTTTATTCGTATAATTAGAGTATTTTCATGGTCACTCGGTTCTCCTAATCATCAATAACTACCTAGAGACTTTATCTCAGTCGCGGTAGCGCTAAATAAAAATTAATTAAAAAATTCGTCTTTTAATGTATATTTTGTTTATTTGGCCAATAAATAATAAATTCAATTATTAATAACGAGAAGGGTTATTTTTTTAGGAACGGTCAATTGGTGATCCAAAATGAATACGTATTCTTTAAGCTCCCTTTCATATCATCGTCGTAATACGCGTTTTGCATTTATTTTTTTTATCGATCCAAAACGTTGATTTTAAACAAACAGAAATTCGTTTTATTTAGCGTAGATTCCGAACGTGTGAAGTAATATATTTATCGCGTATTTCGTACGTTTATAATTTTTATTTGTCTTTTTGGTTTTTGCACGTTAAACGAATATTCGTTTTTTATAATATTTTTGTATTTAACGCATTTTTAAAATTTCAAGTCGAGCGTTTTACAACAAATATTCTTCTAAATAATAGGTATTTTTGTTACTAACGATTATTGAATCCATGTACGTCGAAACTAGTTTTACGTGCAACGTAACTATTTTTTTCAATTTAATATGTAACGGATATTTTTGTACATTTGTCTATAAAAATAGTTCGTAACATTCTCACGTACAAGAATTTCGAAGTTTCGTAATTTCCGTTTTTTGTTAGTCCATATTATGTGTGTTCGTATTTTAAATAATTTGCATATTGTAATAATTTTAATGGCATGTTTTGACAGTTTTATGTAGTGTATAATATGCGTTCCATAATAATAATAATAATAATAATAATAAAAGTATTAGATTATTTATATAGACGCGGATATATCGAGAAATAAACGATACGGCGGTCTTTTCTCTCGTAATCATATTTATTAGACAACGCCGGACTGCGTGTGCACAATGTACAAAAATAATTATATCGTATTTGAGTTGTTTAATAAAAAATCTCACCAGTTACGTCGCATAATAATAACGATAATAATGACGAGGGTAATGGTGAGGTGTTCGTTCATCGACATGGCGAAATAATTTTCGTATTTTATATGTTAAAAAAAGAAAAAAATTTCTCAAAGATGGGCGACGACGAATAATATATTGTACGCGAGTATACGGACAGGCGCGAAGGGCCATTGCGAGCGCGACTCGTCGCAGTGAACCGGCTGACGAGCCCGCCGGGTAGGAGAAGTATTACTACCATAAACGGCGGTGTGCACACGGACTTATCGGGAGGGGAGGGTCGTAGGTTACACTATCGGTACGGCCGCGCCGGTTAATTAATGGGCTCGCGTTCGTACGCCCTCGGTGAATCCTACACACACACACACACACACACACACACACACACGTGTGTACGTTCGTTCAATGAATGATAGGTGGTATAGTATATATTGCGTGGAGATAGAGGCGATGATCCACTTATTTTCGAAAAAAAAATTAATAAAAAACGTACCGCTTCTATTATGATCATCACCTTGTGAGGTCCCCGGGGCGAGAGTCGTCGACGGGTATACCACACACGTGTGTGTGTGTGTGTGTGTGTGTGTGTGTGCGTTGCATACCCGGACACACTGTGTTTGAGTCGGAAAAAGAAATGCCGTAAACATTTTATACGACGACGTATTAATTTCAATCGCGAATTGTTCACGAGTGAACGAAGATTTTATTTATACGTGTGTATATATAAGAGTACTTAATAAAACAGACAAACGTTCTGCGCACGATGTTTGCGGAAACGTGAATTCGGAGTGATTTAAACGGCCGAGTGTTATTTGTTTCATCCGTTCGTCCTTACGTTATCGCTTTTTCCATCGAACTCGACGTAACCCTTGAAGTTCGCAAAGGAAAATAAACCAAAACAACGTACTAACGTGAGGAACGACCGCGACAAATGTCGTAAAATTCGCCGTTCGAGACATACTCTATTGAGGCTCGTCGTTACTTGACGCCCGATGCCGACCAAACCAGGTGTCCACGATAGAGAAAACGAGACCGAGAACTCGTCGTCAATCATTTATGCCAGAAGAAAACGTCCCGAAGCGACCGACTCTGTGTCACGAGCGGTTTTTATTACGCTTTTCTCTGACCGGCTCGACAACATTGCGAGTACTGTCGGTACTATAATAATAATAATAATAATAATAATAATAATAATAA
Source organism: Geopemphigus sp. TES_GeoC_2020 (assembly GCA_025469175.1). NCBI lineage: Eukaryota > Metazoa > Arthropoda > Insecta > Hemiptera > Aphididae > Geopemphigus > Geopemphigus sp. TES_GeoC_2020. The sequence continues at coordinate 1,430 of JAIPRN010002475.1, read as the reverse complement.
TAATAATAATAATAATCTTAGGTTATACAAATCGACTTGTCGCATAATAATAATACGTGTCGTACACAGACGTGTAAGTGTGTCCTCCCTCACTCATTGTCATACGTTTCTTCTTTTCGTCTTTCTGAGAACTGTATTATCCGAGTAAACTCAACATTTCCCAAAAACACGTACGTTTCCTAGACGTTAAGTCGCACAACCAATAATTGTACATAATATTTCCGAAAATGTTTCGGCGCCGAAAATGTTTCACTGCGTGCACTAAATGTCGTACAAAATGATAAAAATCGAAATGATAAAACGAACTTAATACCATAATATATTTTCACTAGGAGAAATTTATGTTGATTAATACGATCGCTTTTTGGTCAATATGATTTTCGCCTAGGTGAGTACATCCATTAGTACTTCCATTAGAGTAATATATTGATCTAAATACTTTATAGGTAATCCGTTTAAACCAATATCTGATGATAACTACACTTTAAAAAATATAAATATTTTGACGCAAACAGACGTTAGAAAAGCAGTGAAAAACACCTTTGGCAACGACCATCCCAAAAATAAACTAATAGTTAATAGTAAAGGAACAATTGTTGACGATACAGGACTATTTTGTAACGATGCACGCTATTACCTATAATGTTTAACGCGTATATCCGAGAAGGCATAAATAGCATACGGATGAATGTATAGTTGACGGGTAAAGATGAATAAATATAAAATCGACGCGTTATGATTCGCTGACGGTATAGAAATAACTGCCGAGAACGAAGAGAATTTAAAGTGGAGTTAAGTTACAATGGAAGCGAAAGCGAACTAAACATGAAACTAAGCCTACGAACTCGGTTAAGACGAGAAATTTAGTCTGTAATAGGGAGAAAAGGACAAGGGTGGACTTAGGAGGGGGAACGTGAATGGAAGTCTTATAAGTATGAACGGAAATGGTAAAGAGGAAATAATAAAGAGAATTCGCGTTTGACCGGTAAATTAGTCTCTTCACCTCCAGGAATATAAATGTTTACAAAAGAAAACCCGCCTCGAACATTCGTCTAAAGTATTGCGCTAATACGGAAAAATAATATGAAACGGAATTATTGCGAATTACGGCAAAAAATAGCGGCTTTTAAAACGCGATATAACAGAAAGACACGGCGGACGGAATCGGTAAGGAGAGAAGTTTTAAAAAAAAAACTTTCGAGATGACAACGGTTAATGGAAAAATGTATTGAGTGGTTGCGTGACGAACGCATACGGTATATTCTCTCAGCTACGGAGGGTGGCTAGGAATAATTTTGTGAGAGACGATGGGAGAAATAGATTACGGTGAAAGATCGCGGATTGCAATACACGAATCAAACGACGAATGACCGGGAATGCGATTCGTATAGTGAAATTTGCCAAGTCCATGGAACACTGCAGCGCGAGAG
>JAIPRN010002474.1:0-30148 GCA_025469175.1 Geopemphigus sp. TES_GeoC_2020 | reverse complement strand
CGAGAAAATCCCGACATGAAGCGCCTAACGGGTTCTCGATAATTTCGCGGCGATTTACCCTCGCGATGATGGACCACCACCACCACCAAGCGAATTCCATTCCGGCGAAATAATAAGTCCGTTCTCTCGTTCGTTACGATGGGCAGTTTTGCGATTAAACGCGTTCGTTCGGTAGTACACGCCGCTCTCAGATAACAAACGTTCTAGACGTCCAACTCGAAATGGCGGATTCGCCCGAGAACACGCCTAGGAACCAAATCCCGTTTCGAATCGTTGTGTCCAAACAGCCGGTTGGTTTACTCAACGCGTCGAAAATATCGGTATTCGACGATTAGCCGTTTAAACGTTAAAAACGCGTTCCCCGTGTCCCAGGCAAATGGCTGTCACATGTTGGCTGGCCACCTGTCAAATTCGTACGTTCCCGATGCCGAATTTCCGGTGTTCCCCCATTTGTTTCGGACGTATTACGAACAACGAGGGTTTTTACGCTATTTGGAAATAAAATAAAACGCTGAATACGTCGAATCGAAAGCGATCGATACTCGATGGAACCGTACGAACGTTAAAAATATTACGAAGTATCGAAAACATTTGGAATAATCCGATTCGAAAGTACAAAAACGGCGTAACGCGTACGATTAGGTCGCGTTGATGGGTGTGTGTGGGGGGGGAGCACGTGCGAACCTCCACGTTAGGATCCCCACCCGGTACGCCGTCCGGTGTGTGTGTGATCGTAACGTCCCTCGGGTACGACGTTGTCGAGCACGGATTCGAAATCGCCGCCGTCGGGGATTTTGGCGTCGCTACGTTCGTGTCGATGTCGCGACACGGAGTTTTGTTTCTCACGTCCAATACTTATCGATCCTACGGCAAACGGACGACAATACAATTGGCGGACTTTCGGCGAAAATTATAACGCGATCGAATATGTCCACGTATTCTTATATACACGGGCCCCGGGATTTCACGAGCGTTTTTTTTTTTCGGTCGCGATACGTGCACGGTTCGTCGTGTATAGAGACCGGTGTCGCGACGGAAATCTCGCCGGAACAATTCACCATCCGGGGCAACACAAAAGTCACACGCCGGCGCCGTACGTAATTAATAGAAAACGCCCGTATATGTATATGCGAGTGCACTCGAGAAGACACGCACTTTGTACGTACGAATAGCGTACACGTCGCGGGGCACGTACGCCGAATTAGCGAACGAAATCACGGACCGTTTCTCCGTATATTGTGTACGTGGGAACGAGCTCACCTGCGCCTCGAAATTATTCGTCGTCGTCGTCGCTGCACGGAGTACCCAACTATCGTCGTATAGCCGAAAGTCATCGGGGTGTCGAGTAAAAGTTTTTCTCGCGCAATGTTCGTTCGCGCGTCCGACCGTTTCGGGCGCGAACGAACCGAATTCGGCAGCCCCGGAATATCCGAAACTACCACCCGTACCACCGGCCTACACGAACGGAATACGAAGGATTTACGAATATGAAAAAACACGGGTACAGTTCGAAATACGACCGACCTGAACGATTCGGGTATTGAATTATAATAGGTACGAGCTAAGTACCTACGCGGATATATATATATACACGTCGTCGATTTATGCGTAGAATCACGATCGGGATTATGAATTTACAACGGTGTAACGAGAGAAAAAATAACGAGCGTAATACGCGACAACTCTCCGATGAGCGATAAAACGTCGCGAGAGGTGGTAAGGACGTATATATATATTATTGAAGGGGGCAAAATGGTTTTGGGGAAACGCGGAGGAACGACACGTAGGAGAGAAAGGCGGAAACCGTGAGAGTGGTGCGTGTATTAATGAGATGACGCCGGAATAGTCGAGGAAAAGACTTGTTTACGGGTACCGTTGTGTCACGAGTAACGTAAACGTAGCGCGCACCGTCACGCGGAAAACCGGTCTCGGGGGCCGAATCTAGACGAACCCCGCCGGTAAGGCGATTTGTAAACAATTTCCGCGTCGGTGACGACGAAGCGCGGATTTGTCTTCCTCCCAGTCGTCGGTACGAAAACCGAACGGATGCCGGGTGGTTCGGTCGATTTAATTGAATAGCGCGAACGTATTCAGCCGGCGTGTGGACATTCCGGATTACGAAACGGCCTAATCGGATGACGACGGCGACGTACGGGACCCGGACCGTATATAATTCGCCGCGCGAAACGACGACGAAAAAGCCGTCGGCCGACCGAATCGCGGGCAATGATTGCGAACCGGACGGCGGTTGAAAAAGGAACACTGGGGATTCGGGTATTGTCGAAACGCCGTCGTTCGACAACGGCCGCGCGAAACGACGACGAAAAAGCCGTCGGCCGACCGAATCGCGGGCAATGATTGCGGACCGGACGGCGGTTGAAAAAGGAACACTGGGGATTCGGGTATTGTCGAAACGCCGTCGGTCGACGACGGCCGCGCGTCACACTTAGTGTCCCGGGCAATACATACCGGCCGGAGTCGCCCGGCGAGTTGAAATCGGCCCGAACCAACGGCGGGGTGTACACCGACGGCGGTGGAAAAAAGCCGACGTCCGATATTACTTACCGGCGTTTCCGCGAGTGCTACTCCGGTTCGGGCGAAATTGTTTCCGGTCGCCGAATCAATTACGGCCGGCGGTCTCCTACCCCGAACACGCGCGCGCTATACGAAAATGCCGACTCTACACGTAAGTACGCGTCGCACTCGGCTTTCCCTCCCGCCCGTTTAATACTACCCTTGTTTATTTCACCCTCCTAGGCACAAGCGATGTAATCGCTCCGTCCAATCCGAAAAAGCCTTTGGGATTGTGTGTACACGCGTGGTTCCGGCGAATACACGTGATCACGTTGAAATGTATCGGCGCAAAACTCGGAAACTACCGAACCGACGGAATTCGCGTAGCGTGCGGCGGTTCGTGTATGGACCCGTACGATGTCACAATCGCGTTATCGTCGGTAGATAGACGGTGGTAACGCGGAACAACGACCGTTTTGCGAAAAACAATCGGTTAATCGGTAATTTTTTTTCCCGTTTGTCGAACGGAGAAGGATTTCCGTGACCCCGTGACACATTTTAAGGTTCCGTCGAAATCAAAAAAATTACGAACGATCCGACCGCCTCGAACGTATCGGAGAACGTATTATGGGAGTTCTCGAAAAAGAATACTTCGAATACCACCGAACTTGCAGAGAAAAACTCGGCGATTCATATGGGCACATCGCCTACGTCATTTTCGCGTAAATATTTACCGTTTCCTCGTCGTGAACGTTCGTCCCGAAACATGTAATTATCGCGAAAACCCGTCAAATTCGATCCGAATTTAGGTTGTTTTCCGAAATGTACGAAAAAACCTCAACTCGATCGAACGAAATATTTATTCGAACGTATTTCGCGTTTGTATTCGTCAAAGGACCGACCAGTAAAAATAATTTTAACAAACTTACGGTCAATCGGTTTACACGTACGTAATTGGAAAATACGAACTACGCGCCGCCTACACATTTCGGGAATTATGTAAACAATATTTTATTATAGGCGAGCGATTTAAACGTTCGAACGAGATGACATTTGCGCGTATAATAATAACGATCCAACCGTGGCATTCATTAAATTCGCCCAATCGTCCCTCGAAAAAAACAGACTATTACGACAACGACGAGAAAAAGCAATATTTTTCCCGCCCGAAGAACGTTCTCGTTTCTTTTTACGTACGTATCGATATAAAATTATAATTAAAGAGCGAATACCGGCGATCGAATCGAAAACTTCGATAAACGAAAATCGCGTAATAATATAAATAAATGTTATTTTTACGTAATTTGACTAAACTTTGTCGATTACTGAAAAAGTAACTGTGACTGAGCGATTACGACGAGAGCAAAACGAAAAATAAATAACGACTTTTGTGAAAACCACTTGTAGCCATTTTTCGTTAACCATAATGACACAATAGAATTAATAATTTTAGGTTTTTGTTTTATTTATATTCCGAGCGAAGTGAACAATTATACATCACGTCGATCTTAGAATGGTAAGTATCGTGCGTACACGAGCGTGCACGTGGTGTGTGTTTTGGGTCCGTAAACACTTTTTCGTAAAGCACAAGTGGCTTGGATTTCTTCGGTCCAATCTTTACCGCAGGGAAAAAATCGTACAAATCTGAGACGGTTTACAATGTTCCCCGAGTAGTTTCACTCGGATGTAAACAAAAATAGTCGAAAAACGTTTGAAATTATTAATCGTAAATATACGCGATAAAATAAGAACAATCTGTTCGTATTATGTAAGTTAAAATTAGATTAACGCGAATTCATTCGCGTTTCTGATTTTGTGCTTTTTAAAAAGATTTAACCAAAGCGATCTCTCGTACAATTTCTTTTCAGTCGACACGTGTGGACGGTTACGATAAATATGGGCAAGATCAACACCCCAAGGGTATATTTGGGACGATTACGGAGAGTTCGTTGCGGAATTGACGATTTAGGTCCGATTTCGTCCTAGTCGGGTTTGTTCGTTGAATAATCGTGTCGTTCCAAACATTTAAATTGGCGAAATAGTATGGAAGGAGCGGCGGTAGTAAAAATAAGGAAACAAACGCGAACGGTCCGAGCCCTAGCGCTTTCGACAAACACAAATAATAAAGATTTTAAGCGCGCGACGATGAACAAAAAACGACTTCCGGGTAAAACGAATTCGAATAAAAAAACTACCGTCGGTTAAAATTAATTTTTTTCGCGTTTTTAATATTTATTTTACTCGACGCGCACACACGCGTATGAACAACAATAATCTACTCGTACACGTTTCGGAGGAAGGACGATTATTTTTATTATTATTATTTTTTTCGTCGTCGTCGTTTTCACGTCCCGGATTCGCTTTGGCCGCGAGATTTTTCTTCTTAATACGTACGAAATTCGGCAATAATAAGGAAAACGGAAACAACGAAACAGTACCCGCACACTCGCCGTTGACGTTTATACCTCCGCTGTCCCACGCTCCGTAATATATTCCGACGACGGCCTTTATTCAAATCACCTATTATTATATATACAACACGATACAATGTAATATAACGACCGGCTTAGACGAAAATTCGTTTTTCTACAGTGTACCCTCCCCCCTCGCCACACGCCGTATTACGTATAGAAATTCTAATGATATGTAAACGAGACGACTACATTATATATATATATTATAAAAAATTACGTATTTTGTTCGCCGTTTTTCCTAATAACGCGATTAGAATAACGTATAGAAGTAGAGATTTCTGTTTTCGTTTTTCCGGTAAGTTCGCTTCAATATTTTTCCCGTTTTGATAATAACGTTTACAGACGCCTTAACAACACCCGGTGTCGGATTTTCAAAAAACGGACGCGGCGAATATATATTACGCTCGTACAATAACCGATAAGTACATAATTCGTATACGTACGAGTGTCAACAAGCGTATTGTATTGCGAACAATTTAAAACGGTTGTCATAATCGCCGAAGGTTTAATTACGGACTAACACCAATCGGAAACGTCGGTAGTTGAAAACCGAAATGTTGGAAACTTTATTAAACACGCGCCAAATAACGACGATACTTATTGAGGATAAACCGAAGGCCGTCGCGTGGCAAATTGAATCGGCCGCTAAAGTCGTTCGAGTGCAATAAGGTCGGGAAATACATAAAACCGCGCGGAATACGATTTTAATGAAAATATCTAAACAGACTGGCGAGCGACAATAGCGTCAAATTACGAACACTGTTTTCGCTCGAGTCGGAATTTATTCGGCCGTTTACGTTTTATTAACGAACGAACGACGTATAATAACAGTATTTAAAAAACACGAATTGTACGACGCGTTCTTTCCCCGTCCGTGTTTGCCCGTGCTCTTGTTCGGAATAGCCGACAACAACGCGTAACGATCAATCGCGAAACTTTTCCGAATCAAATATTATTATATTCGGTCTTACGTTCGTTCGATTCGCGGACATTTTATAATAATATATACGTAACAGAAACACGTTCGCGTTCCCGTGGACTCGTACGGAACAACGGCATAATTTATTTAAAATTCGCGAGTCGTCATCAGCGCGTTAAATATTCTAAGAGGCTAATAACGACGAACAATCGTTTCGTCGGTTGTGGTTTTTGTTTTTTCGAAAATCTATACACGTATATTATATATCGGTTGACGGTGAACGCTTAGGAAACGCTTTCCGCGTCGTGTTTAAGGTTAACGAGAAAACTCCGAATGCCGGCCACTTTCTAAAATTACCAGCCCAGCATACTACCGTACGATAAACTCAAAAACAATTTATTTTCAAACTCTAAACGAAAATCGTTAAACTCTACGTTTCGAAAACATCGTTCGTTTTTTCACGCCGAATAACGAAATAACAATTACTTCGTAATTACCCACCGTCATATATATATATAATAGTAACGATCGCTGTGCTTAGAGTGCGTGTGTGTAACCGAAGTTTACAAAACGAGCAAATTAACGTATTTCTTTTCATTCTAATATATCTCGTCGAGTCGACGTACAATGCGAAAAACCGTACGAAGAAAATATATCGTCATTAACCGAAGAGTTTTATTTTTGTATCGTAGAGAAGTAGTTCTCGTAACAAACGACGAACGGTGGATTTTTTCGCTACAATTTTAAAAACGTATAATTTATTTGTATTAAACGAAGGAGATTTCGCGCCGAGCTCGAAGAAAATATCCGGAAAACTCGAAAATATTGTCGTCGTAACGAACACTAATGAGCTATATGTGTATATATATATACTACACGACGTTTTCCAATCCGGCGTGCGGACATATTGCGGAGGAGCGGACTTAACCACGTGTCGGGTTGAAAGGACGACGAACGTATATATATATATATAACCGAGCTCGATTCGTCGCCAACTATACGCGTGTACGCGACAAGACGACACGAGTGTGCGCGGATCTCGAGAGTTTTTTCGGTCACTATTTTCGAAACGAAAATTACGAGTACGGTGTGTCTTGTTGATCGGTCCACGGCAGTCGTCGCCGCGCGTGTATACACGTTTTTATAAGGACGAAAGAGACAAAGACCAAAATAAAAAGAAAACCGTCACGCGCGCACACACATGCGTAACTGTGCACACACACGCGTGTGCGATCCACTACGGCGGAAAAAAAACACGAGCGTGTAAGTATTATAAATAATTCAATAGCGTATACGCTCGAACGGGAAAAAAGACAATATATAGAACGTCCGACGGAACGGAGCAGCGATACGTTTCGTTTTCTTTATTTTTAGTCGAAAATCGGCTTTTGAAAAATTAACGAACGCCGCCAGAATGGCGTCGGGATGGAATATGTTTCGGACGGAAATGCGCGACGATGACGATTTCGCGACTGCGTCGTAATATGCGTCACGGGCGGCGGGCGATACGACTTGTATAACTCGCTGGCGAACCGGTCGGTAAAAAACGACGGAACGGTCGTCGACGACATTTTTACGGCACATCATCCCGGGGGGAGGGGAGAGAAACAGGATTCCTCTCGTGAAAAAACGTAAAAGTACGGGGCACACGCTCAAGCGCCGGACACAACCCGGCCGGGGTCACCCTCGTGTTTTTAAACTCCCGACCACTTACCGCTGACGTACGGTACACTTCCTCTACCGCGCGCCAACGTGATGGAATTCCGACGATACAGCGACAACGTCATGGTGTGACGACCGATATTATAATACGATCAATACGCTAACATATACCGAACGACGAAAGTAATGGACCGCGAGATTGTCGGCCGACAATACGCGCGTTGTATGTAAGCACAAAACGTTTCGAAATTTGTATTGACCCCACACCTCCCACGGGACCCCATCCTATACACGGCACACTGGTTTCTGGCGGAAGAGATCACGTACGAACAAAACGGTCGTCTCCGACCGTGTCACGATTGTATAGCGATCGGCGCGTAATCATAATACAACGGTTCGTTCGACGATCGTTTCGGGCGGCCCGGCAAAATAACACACGAACTCTTTCGAACCGCCGTCGTGTTTTCCGTACGTGTACACACCTCGCGGCGTGCATTTCGCCTAACGTTTTCGGACGGTCGACATATAAATTCCGGTTCGCCGCTTTTTACCAACTTAATACGGTCGACGTTTAAAAAACAAATTATTTAGAATAATACCCGTCGATTTCGGTTCTTTACCGAAAGCGTAGAATGACGTCAATAAAGAGAATTCTGGTGGAAAAAATTCGCCAATTCTAATTAAAACGAACATTTTTTTTTCACTAATTATTAAACTTTTAAAGGGCCATATAGTTCAGGAAGTAGCGAACCGGCGTTTATATTTCCACCGCCGCAATTTTCAGAAAAAGCGCGCTACGAAAATGCCGTAAAACGAAAATATTAATTAACGTTTTTTTACGTAGACAAAGTTAATTTTTCGGTTAGTGCACCAACGTGTTTGCGAAATACTGTCGTAAAACAATTGCCCGTCGACCATTAGGAAACGCGTGTTTTTTTCGTTTTTCGAAATTCCGAGAGTAAAAACTAAACAACGTACAACGCCATAAGATACTAAACATTAAGAGAATCGCGGTTGAATAACGAACCACAATTGTAAGAAAAACGAACGCCACGAGTGACGATAAAAAGAAAATCGCGGTTTCTGTTTGAAAAAGTTGGTTTACTTCGATAGGAAAAAAACGGCCCTCCCGTTCTATTACAATTTCATTATGCTATAATCTAACCAAAAGTAAAGTATTGAACGAACGCTACGTTTAATTGAAGTAAAAACGATCGAATTTTAACGCGAGTGAATTCGCCTTCGTTTAAACGCGAAACGTAAACGTTTATATTAGGCATACTGTCGGCTTTAACCTACCGGCAATTTTACTTTTCGTCTTCTAAAAAACCCACACAATTAGTGTACATAAACTAAAACAATCGATTTACGCGTAGTCTAAACGAACACATTCATAAACAATTTCAAATTAGATACGAGTAATTATGTTAATCTTAAATATAACGCGTAAAACGTTTGAAAATTACCTAAATAATCTTCGTTCTTCTTCGAGCATTTTTAAACTTACCTGAAAAACAAAACATTTTATAAGTATCAATTTGAAATCGAAATTGTTTACATTAAAAACAAACGTATTTCAAATTGAGTTTATTGGAGAATACAAATTGGACAAAGAAATGTGACGAAAGGATTTTATTCAACCCAATATATAAAAATCACGTTTATATATATTTATAAAACAAGTCCAAATATTATATACTATATTTAATTTTGCGCGTACATGAGCAAAATTTTGCACACACGCATATATACCTTTTTAATAAAATAATATTCGTTCGTGTATATAAAATGGACTATGCCCAGGCCGTTCGTTTAATTGCATGCACGCAAGTGTTCACACACACATACACATACGGGCACAGTGAAATATTAAAATTTGTCGGAAACGAGACCGGCGCGAAATTAACGACGACCAACCGGCCTGTCATGGGGTGCGCGACGGTAAAGGGACGAAAAAGAGGAAGGAAACGACTGTCAAATGTTGTTTTATACTGCGAAAACAAATACGAGGAAAATAAACGCGCTGCAATAGAACTGCGGCACTTCAACACGGTGTAAGTAATTAAAATCGTAACAGTGAAAATATTACTAACGAAAAATTCATAAACGAAAATCGATAACTTTCGCGAGACAAAAAATACCCGGTTGTTCAAATATTATATACGCGTACGTAAATTTCACAAATTTCGTTTGCTTAATAAGGCGAGCGGAAAGAATTTGAAAAACGTTTTTTTTCTCGTATAAATAGAAAAACTAAGATTATTACTATGTAAATAGACGACGGTTCGATATTGATCCTTATAATAGGGACGTGTATAAGCGATTTTACAATATTCCGCGAATGCGTTTCACGTTATTCGAATAAATATTCCAAATACTTCGCGAAACTGACTATAGAGACATTTTCGAACATTAACGCGTAATATTGAAGTCCGAAATAATAAAATTATACAACGATTTCGTTAGTAAATAACCGAAATCTCGTCGTCACGTTGTACCGTCATAAATACAACTTAAGTTAAGAACGTCGTGCGTATTTATTCAGTTATCGTTTTTTTTTTTTTTTGGTTAATTCTTTGGCGTAATATTAATTATGGAAATATTCTCTTTTATAATTCGTAAGCGGATATTTTCCATTGAAATGGGGAAAAAAATTAACCACTCTGCCTACTTACACGTACACACCACACCATTCCCCTCCGCCACCCAGGCACTCGTTGTATTCGAAATCATATTCGGTCTGTTAGCATACGGTATTTATACTCGTATTCGTTTTAATGTTTTAGTCAGCACATAATAAATATATGAAAACGTATTGACCTTTAGACATTTTTCGAATTCGGTGGAGCAAAAGTGTATTCTTTATTCGTCCGCAGTGGAACGAATAAGCAATGGGGTACAAAGGAAATTGCAGTCGTACGCGCGCCCATATACACTTTATACGTACAACGTACACTATATACGTTTACACTCGACAACGGAATAGGGACCGACGTGGAATTTAAACCTTTTTCTTCTTCGTTTCACGTTTAACTCGTCGCGGAAAAAAATGCGCGTACAAATATCGAACGATTCTTTACTTCGATTAATTACGTACCCGTAGATCGTTCGCGTTTCGTATCCAATATAGACATTACGAAGAGATACACCGACGAGTTACTCGCGGCGTCTTTAGATACCTATAGTAGACACGGTTGATATTGAATACGTTCAAGGTAAACTATCGAATAGACGGCCGTTAAGAAATTATTATCGTACCGAATCGGCGGACCACGTGAATTTCGGTCAGTTTGCGCACACGGATGAACGATTACACGTGACGCGTGTAGTCTGATTAGTACCTATAGACGGATAATAATTGAAAAGGGCCGTGAGGATAAGCCGGTTCGTTTTCCGGACCCGACAAAATAGATAAATCGCGTCGAACACGTTCTCGTCGTTTTCCGTATTTAAAGCACAGGCGCCGCCGCTTCGATGGAAACGGAAAACCGTCAAAGCTTTTTGTCAGATTTTGAAAACCGTCGAGTTTACGACGGTCGTCCGTCCGAGAGTATACGTAGTACGTGTGTGTACTAAGTATATATATATAAGCGATGGGCGCGGATTATACTAAGTATACGCGCGAACGGTTGAGGTAGAAAAAACGGTTTGCTGTATTCGTTTTCGTAACGACTAATAATATATATATACGACGATATAGCGGCCAAATCATTCGTACTTAAAAAAACAATCAACTTGGGACTTGTGTTCAAGAGCGTGCCTCTACTCACTTGAGAAACGAACAAAAACCAACCGGACCGCCGCGATATCGAACAACGATACAACGCGTACAAGGAACGAACCGCGTCCAAGTTCGGGTATACACGATTTACGAAACGACAAAGTGGCCGTCACGTGCGAATATATGGACAATTTTTTACCGCAGATATCGGTTGAATTTTCGCGATTTTTTTTTTTAGCGGACGTTTAAAATTTTGCGTGGCACTATATTATCTCGTTATCGTTGTACGTTCGTAAAATTATGTTTTACGACCGTCAACGCGATAAAGTAAACGGTTAAACATTCCGGAAGGTATACAACGTACCCGGAAAGCTGTGAAAACGCGTAGTGAAGAATCGTTCCAAAATCGAAATATGGTTTTCCGTCGCGAATAAAAAACCAAACGCGACAGACACGATAGTAAAAACTTTAGAATCTGTTCCGAACCGGGATAAGGTTTTTCGCGACGGGGTTTTAGCCCGAAATTTTTATACGAATTTCGTCGTCGGTCGCTGTTAGTCAGTAGCCTCGAATTTTTTATTAATAACGGCGAACGTTTCGATTTGGATATAAAATACGTTTTGGTAGCCTCGGATTTTTACACTCGGGCAAACTATACAACCGTAAAACGTATTATTCGCGAAAAATATAACAGAATCACATTTTGGATACGTGCCGAGTTTGATGGCGACCAAACCGGACGCTACCCATTATAATCGAATACCTATTATTCGCCCGGCAGTACGATCGAAAGCGATAAAACCGTAATTTCATTTTTCATCGCCGGCGTGCAATTTCGCGAATATCGTAATTGTATACCGTCGTTGTACTCGTTTCTTTGCCCCGTACTACTCGCTAATCTCGTGAAATTTTTGAATGCTCTCTCACGCGAACAGCAAACAACCTCTCCCGTTTTCTCACTGAGTCTGCACCAAAGTACCTCGCTTTCGTCTACTCGTAGAATCGAATACTACTCTTACACTTTCGTACCGGTAAAGACACGCGACTGCACGGTGACCGACACGGCAGTAGCGTTGAAAATTCGAATTTACCGTTATCGGTAAACATATTACGAATTTATCGTACGTAATCGATTTGTACCTGAGGATTAAGTAGAAAACGAAACGTGCTCGTCCCCGTATAATACCCGGACAAATATAGAAACGTCGTATGCGCGTGGCGCGGGCACCTGTCGGGCCCATTTTACATATTATACACGCACGACACGCAAAGGAAGCCAACCGTTCGCGAGCGCGCACAACACGAACGCGTACGAATACGGCATGCGAAATTTCGAAAAAACAAATATAATAAAACGGAAAAAAAGGATTAAAAAAATCCGACGCGCGGACATTTCGGGATTTCTGGCGCAGCTGCTGCGTTGTTTAGCCGGGTGTGCGCCGAGGAAATAAATATATATATATATATACGGCGCCAGCAAAAATCAAGATGATAAAGAAACACTCTCCCACGCACCGTGAACGAATTCCACGTGTGGCAAATATTTGACCACCGGTCGCCGCCGTCATCGTACACACACACACGCGCGCGCGCGCACATGTTGTCTCTAACGTTTCGACCGTATAAATTCGATCTTTTTCGCAAGACCGAATAGTTTTATTATCCGACTTGGAAAAAATCGAAATAAAAAACCGCGCGTAGAAAAAAAACGGGCCCGCGCGCGCGTACATTCCGGCCGTGTACGTATCTCTCCACTCTATCTGTCTCTCGGCCGGCGCGGTCCGTTGTCAAAGTCGATATTATAATTTTTCTCCGTTTATAAATTCTCCGAGTTTTTCTAGCGGCCACGTGAACAAATATTCCGTAGCCCGTTACGTAAATAAATCGTTCTTACTTTTTTTTTTTTTGGGGGGGGGGGAAATCTTACACGTATACGCCTATATTACTTAAAAGTATCGTTAAAGGTAATAGCGAGCCGCGGGTGCTGTGACATATTGTTTGGTTCAACTTGACGGAGAATTCGGGGTGTAATAATTTCGGATTTAAAATCAAAAGATACGTCGTTGTGTTCGACAAATGATTTTGAGCGACGCCGATAGTTTATTATAGCGGACGAAAACGATAAATAAAAAAAAAAACGCGTACACTCGTTTCGAGCTAAATTACGCGCAAGCGTTATACACACGTCCGAAACGGGTATAATTCGACAATTTCGTCCATTTTCTTTTTTCCTTGGCAATTGTCCGATTGTATCGAATTAAATTCGACGATACGTTATTCGTATTTCACTCGGTACCTAAAACGAACTCGACGCGACTACGCCCGAACGATTACCGAATAGAAATTCGTTCGTGGCGTACAACATAATCGAAACCCACTTAACGATTCGCGAGTTTACAACTCGCCGATGTCATAGTAGGATTTCGAACTTTTTACGTCACGCGTTAAAACGAAATACCGTAAAGCGCGTGTTACATTCTTCGTAAATATTTTATACGCGAAAGAGGTGTAAAATTATTCCGAGGAATTTTCAATCGTGTAAACCGATTATTATTATTGAACTTTCATTTCTACGAACATTCGGAACAAATCGACGACATCCGCGTAAAGTTTGATCAACACATATATATATATATATAATCCGTATAAATATTTTATGACGTTCGACCGAGTTAGTTTTATCTTAATTCTTAATGGAAACGTTATTCGAGACGGCGTTTCTTCGGCGAGAAGGTTTTTACCCATTCTGTAAAGTAATCATTTCGCAAAGCCGCCGCCACTCGTCTAACCGATCGGACGAAACGTCGTCGTACAGTCGTCGCGAGATTTAATAGCCCGGCCGAGAGGAGAGTTTAAAACGACGGTGGGTGGAAGGTACCAACGACCGGTCGAACACTCGGCAAAGTTTCCCGACGTATATATACAAATATTGTATAGTCTCGGAGTTCTCCACGGTAATAACGATAATGTACCTGCTCCGGCTCGTAAAACTTTGGTCCAACGCGTATTTAATTATCGTTACTTTACGGGTGTAATTATTACGATTATTAATCGCGAAACGGGCGTGTGTACGGTATATTATATATTATGACGAGTGACGACCTGCAGACGTTTCCCAACACGAACTCCTTGGGGACGGGGAAAACTGCCGGAGAAGTACGCGGCGACGTTTAACGAAATAGACGGGTGTCCCCTCGTCGTCAGCGCCATCCCATCAGCCCGACAAAGTGTTTTTTTTTTTTTTTATTAAATTGCGTACGAAATTTGGCCAATCGTTAAGCAGCCCGCGTCGCAAATTTTTTTTTTTTTTAACTTCTCGCGTAAATTTATTATTGTTGAAACGACTTCGTGCGTCATCAGTCAAATTGGTATCAACCGAACAAATACAAACATAAAAAAAAAAAACGTCGACCGAAAAAAAAATTAAATCTTTTTTTACGTCCCCGTATCTGCGTAATTTATACGCGCCGTGATGGTAATACAATTTAATTTAATTTGCCGCTTAACCAACATTTCCGGAAATATATTGACGTTTCCAATTGACGCGATGGGAAACAATAATGGCGCGTATGTATACGCACATCTGTATGGACTTAACCTGTACGCGGTAAACGAAACCCGCAGTTCGATATTAATCATATTTAAGTCCTGCGAAATTCGAAAACAACGAACGAAAGAGAAACGATACCGTCAGAACGGCGGTGAAAAAAGCCGAGCGCGATAATTCCGATTGCAAAGCGCACCTAGACGTCGTTTTGATCGGACGTGTTTTTTCGGGAATATGAACGAAATACAATAACCTCGCTACGATTACTTAAAAATATTCGTCGATGAAATTACGAAAAAAAAAAAACTACGTTAGACAATTTCGTATCGGTATACGGGCAGTGCGACGTACAATAAGTCGTTCGCTACTACTTCTCAGTAAAACGTAGAAAACATCACGCGATGGTGCCATCGAATTGAACGTTAGCGACAAAACAACGACGTAAAACTTCGGAGCGCTCGTCGTAGTCGAGTTTTGAATATAACCGTATACGACGTTCACGCGCGAACGAAAAACGAGATCGCGAAGTGGAAAATTCTTGTAACGAATACCCGCGCGAGCGCACCGGCCATTTCCATAATATTCAACGGTATAACACGATTTCCCGTTATACTATTGAATTACGGCTGAAAATTTGTTCTAGTCGACATTTTACGGCCGTAAACGATACGCTACGAAAAATATGAAAATCGACTGAAAAATCGGGACACAATTACAATCGAAAAAATGGAACGAACAATACGCGTCCCTACCGATATACGCCATATCTATAGCGTTTATATATATACACTATTAACTATAACACGCGCCTATTGTATTAATCGCGAAACGCGAAATGTATCAACAAAAAACAAACTGTCCCTATTATAGCCATGACCCGCAAACCCGACGATATATCTGTGTATATATATATATTATAGTTGTTCTATACGGTGTAAGTAATAAATAAACACATTTATTTCGTGCGTATTAACCATATTGTCGTACCACGGATTACCTAAAACATATTATAAACACGCGACCGCGGCACTACACACCTATATAACGCACAATGTAACTCGGTAGAACGTAAATTACAATATACGGTCGTGTTCCTTTTTTTGAACCGGCGATTTTTATGGGCTTTTAGTTTTACACGATCCGACTTCGCCCCCGAAGCCGAACGGCTGTATTTGGAGCGCCGTGTACGCGACGTTCAAACGTTTCGATCGTTACGAAACAACGAAATCGGCGTATTCGACGAATCGATTATTCGAATTCTGTCCCGAATGAATTGTACAAATTACGCGTGTTTTCCGTATTCGAATTTTAAAATAGAATCAAATCCTAACGATTTGTCGTATTTTTATACGATATACCGCGAAATTCTCACGCTCCGAACGTTATCCACGACGCATTCTATACGTATACTATACGGTTAAACGTGTTCAACTACATTTTTCCAGCGACAAATAAGAACATATAGTCTACGTCACGTGGACGGTAAAACTGGTGGACACAAAACGGGTTACAATTGCGCCTATTGAAATTGTCGCGATTTAAAGTTCCGTCAAATTAGAAACGAGAAAATAATATCGACCTTTCCGGACTACCCAGAAATGATTAAATACCAGTGACGCTTGGAGGACAGTAACCACGATAAACACGTGAGAATTACGTAACGCGAACATTTAATTTACGAATATCATTACGAAAGAAACGACGAATTTTGTTTACGAGAAAATTCGACGCTAATTTTAAACGAATAACGAACGCGTTTATTATATTAATAGAATCTTTACGGAAATCCAGTGGACTTCGTGAACGTCGTAGAAACAATTGGTTGATAAAACCGAACTCAAAATGGAACCAACCAACCGTCTCGTCTTGGCATTATTAAAAAGGGATTACACACGACATATACATTCATATCTACTCGCACGGGCGGGTGCATAATTCCTAAGTAAAACTCGGAACCTTAAGATCGATTCGTTATTATTAACGTACACACGAAACTATACAATGGTGAACCTTTAAAAAACTAGCGAAAATATTTCGATACTACGGAATATATATATATATAGAGAGAGAGAGAGAGATAAAAAAAATTTAACGATATATATCTAAAAATAAAAAACACATTTGTCGGTTCGTCTTGATATTTTTTTCTAACTCGATCGCGTAATTGTAGTGCGTTCTTCCGCGATAAGTTTCGTATATATTTATATACCTATAGGAACGTTGCCGTCTTATTAAAACTTTTCTCGAAAAAAATATCGAGGACCCGCTCCTCGGCGTATACCTATTATACGAGTATGATATATATATATATATAAATTTCGCCCGAACGTCTGGCTGGCGTGGCGGCGACAAATTCGCAAAGAACGAAGGACGGTGAGCGAAAACGAGGCAATTCCCCGCGCAATTATCGTTCGTAGCCCACGAGTACGGGAACTTTGTGATGAAAATCTGAGCCCGACAGACGCACACTCGAGTCCCGCATATATATATATATATATATATTACGACAACGCCGAGGATATTTTTATTATATTTTTTACACGTCTCACACACACACACACACACACACACGCCTAGTCGTATATATGTTCGCACTCGGTTATCATCGGGACAACACGATAATAATAACAATAATCGCGTAATCTTTTTGATTAACGGTTTGTTTGCGCGGAGATTTTCGCTCGTATCTCGCCCGGCGACGTCGCGGCGTGTTTATGTACGCGTGTACGTAAAAGGGGTTAGACGTACTTTTTATCCGAGTTCAGCTGGCAGCCGCAAATTGGTGTATCCCTTTCGCTCCTTCCCACCCCTCCCCCCCCTGTACGTGCGTACATCTATACAACACACGCTCGTTCGGACGAAACTTTTAGACTTTTATTACGTACGGTACATACTACACGAGACCGTTTATCAGTGGCGAACACACGAACGTTCCCCGCAATCGCGTGGATTAAAAAAACCGCGCGAGTTGTATTACTACGCCGACGACGACGTTGATTACCGCGACACCTGCATGTACGTCGCACGGTGCGCACAATACACACGAGACGGCCGGGATATGACGAAACGTTTGATTTACTCGGTAGTCGGTTAATTTTCCGTTCAGAACGTTTAAATACACGTAAATGCCGCCGTTTGAATCCGTCGCATACGTCCAACAACGAATCGGATTAACGTACCTCGTTTCTGGAAACGAACGGCGTCTGTCCACTATAAAATTTCGCGTTTATTATCGTCGTTTAAAAATCAGCGTGTGGTCTATGACGCGATCGGTATAAATATACACGTATTCGAATTAACGGTATAAAGCGATTTTCGGCAAATGCGCGTTGCGAGCTCGCTAAATTCCTGATATTCGCACCTAACCTTTTATATAATTTGTACGTTATCAACCTTTTGATCAGTGAAGTATGCCTACAAACAATTCGCGTACAATAATTACGATAATATTACGTCGTAATGCGTAAAACGATTTGCGGTAACCGAAACAATTCGAAACTTTTCCAGAGAACCTCGACTTCGATATTGGACTTTCGTCCACGTGTTTTCCGGCAACGTGTAACCGAATAATTATTGTACAACTGATATTATCAACGTCGATATTGGTAACCACGGCGATAAATCGATGGGACGAACGGTCGAACGGGCACAACGTTTACTACAGTTTCCTCCGAAAGTCGACTTGTAGATAAAAAAACAAAAAGTGTCCACCGACCACGACCGGCATAGATAAAAAAAATCGTTTAGAAACTAACCGACGTGGTTATAACTGTCCTCCTACCGCACTCAATAACGCTTTACTAAAGTAAAGCCGGGGGATTTTTACGTGTCCGAAATAATCTCCAAAATCACTGATTTGATAAACGTACGGGATTTTTTATTTTGTAAAGCTGTTTTCGGGATAAATTCGACTCGTAGTTTATTTCCGATTATAAACCGGTAACTTTCTTCTACGCATATATTTGAATGTGTGTATTCAACGATGATATTTTCAAAATGGTTTCGGCAGAGCTCAAGAACGCGTTACAACCTCTTCCTCTGACGAGACGGTAACACTATAATTAGAACTTTCTACGATTTATCTTCCCGAGATATCGGAACGATGGTTATTGGATAACGATTTGGTGTTTGAGGGACACTTTAAGGGCGATTTTTAAGAATAACGCGTTGAATAGAATCGACTCGACGGGAATTCTCGTTTTCGCTAATCTTTAGCGTATTATATTTTTTATGTCCGAACGTGTGTGTGTGTAAATGTTAAGTATAAGTCAAATAAATGTACTATAGTACATACGGTATAAGAATATAATGCAATTTCGTAGTCCAGATGTAAGACGAGCAGAAAGCCACGTAAATCGATTAAAACAAAAACCGCGTAGAACTTTACCAAAATCGCCTTTAAAATCCGAGCAACGTTGGGTTAACCGCTGGCGCAAGTGTATACAGCTATTCACCAGGGAAAATTTACACCATCGGACACACAACGAAACACATCGTAGAACAATAGAATAATATCGCGGTCCCAGAAAACGTGTCAATTGCCACCGCAGCGGAACAAAAGGAGAGCGTCGGACGATCTAAGTACAATTTCGGCGAAAATTGCGTGACGCGTTTCTAGCTTTCCGTACCGTTGGCTCTTCTGAAACCGTCTGGCCGATTTATATTCGCGGTAATTTATCGCCAAAACGTGCTCCGTCTTACACTCTACATATATATATATATATATATAAATAAATATATTTATAGTATTCCAGTCCAACATCCCTCTTTTGTTCGTTTCCCCGCGACGACGACAACAACGACCTCATACATATTATATTCGGCACGTGCGTTTACAATATATACACACGCTCGCGCGCGAGCGATAAAAACAAGCGGAAAATCCGACGGGCTCGCGAGCAAACACCGTTTTTCCGCGATCGAAATTAATACGACACACGTTGCGGAAATTTCTGGCCACCGTTGAATGCGCGCGCACGTGTGTGAGTGTGTGTGTGTATACATGAAACATCAAAGCACACGCATAATAGTAACGATACGGTCGGTCGTGTATGCGTATGTGTGTGTGTGTGTGTGTGGAAAACGCGCGATACGCGCGCGGTGTATATAAATATGAATAATAAACGCATTTAAATATTTATACACGTGTGTGAGAATTCTATTGCGAGAAAATGGGGATTTCGGCGATGCGGAAGAGAGCAAAAAGCGAAAATCGCGAGTTCCGACGGACGGACGGACGAACGATGGCGGCGGAGGAGATCTCTCTCTCTCTCTCTCTCTCTCTCTTTCTCTCTCGACGGGTTGTATAGTATAGTCAAGTCACGTCTTCTCGCAGGACCCAAAGCGAGGATGAATGTGTGCGCGTGTGTACATATTATACGTTCTCGCGTATACACATACAAATATATATATATACACACGCCGATGGTTTCCAAATACATATATAGATACAGAATTCGACTGCCGTAAGCCGTTCAAGATAGACAGAGATGCAGCGGCACAACGGTGGCGCAGGGATCATTTTGGGTCATATATATATATTTGTGTGTGGTACGCCGTACATATATGTATATATATATATTTTTATTTATAAGCCAGGTTTTCGCGGTATAGAGAATTCAAAGGGCGAATAAAATATCGCCTCACGCGCGCCATATCGATAACGGCGACGGTAGGTGGGCGCGGCGGAAACGAGAGGCGAATTATTATCCTTCTTCGACATTTGAATGTGTGAGGGGAATATAATGATGTGCAGCACTACACACACACACACACACGTGTATATCGTGTACCGTTACGAGAGTTTTTTTAGGACCGTCAAACACACGTTAATTCGACGTATATATACACGTATAGTAAAAAAAAAGAAAATACGATGTACGCGCGATAATCGAAAAAGTCGAAATCTTATTATAATAATCGTACGTTAATTTCCGTTTATACGCGCGCGTAGTTGAGTACGTTTACGCGCGATAATACGCTCGACGCTTCTTTAAACTTTATTACGAGCGATTTTCAAACTCGACCGCCATTGTTTTTCATTGAAACGAATTGGTAATCGAAATCGCTTGTGTCTACTAGGAGGACGACAGCGTGCGCCCGCGTTTGTTATTTCCGTCTGTAGAACGTATATAAATACGCGCCGATTTCGATTTGGCCTATTATATTAATATTAAACATAGAGAATATTAAAAAAAGTATATTCAAAACGGTTCCTTTAAGAATAATTAAGGACCGTAAAAAGAATGAACGAACGGATAAAGACGATTCGTCGTGACAGGGCCAGACGGCGCGTAATGTTGAGTTGACGACAAAACTCTCAGAGTTGTAAAGGCCAGAAGAATAAATTCGAAATTCGATTCGATACTGACGCGTACATATATTCGTAGGATATTTAAATACGACGATGTTATAAAATATTTGTAGAACGTTTTACACGAAATTTCGTTAAAATAAATAAGCGAAAAGTTTATATCTCGTAATTTAAAATAGTTACGGAAAACAAACAATACTCCTAAGTATACTTTTAAGTACGTTTAAAGCCCAGTCAGCGTTGATTTCAACTCGAAACCTAAACGCAACGAGCAGAGTGTTACAATTCCTACGGTAACGTAATTTTGTTATATTTCCGGTAAGATGGACGGACACGGAGCGCAGCGTCCTCTCCTAAATAATTAAGCGCTCTTCGCGTCTATACATAATCTACGCCGAACTTTCTAAAATGACGGATCTCGAAAAACGTTCGTCGTCGTTAAATTAAAATTCACGCGATCTAACGACGATATCGCGAATCACTACCGTTGTGCGTGCGTGCGTTTTTAATACGAGTAAAAAATTCGTGATAACAATTTGTTTTTTCCTCGACACGCGTTAGGTCAACAACGTTTAATTACATAGTCGTTTGGACAAGTGGATATTTAACGTCTGCGATTTAATTGATACGAACGCGACGCGAACAACAATTGTACGCGTACAGTAAACCATCTTTGAAACATTAAACGTTATAAACGATAAATATTCGCGGAGACGTCGACGACGTTCGTTACGCGTACATATATGCACAAGTATATCGCGATTAGAACGCATAGTCAACAACATCGCCGTTGTTTAAACGGAAAAACAAACAATTTATTACACGATTAATAAACGATCGATTTCGAATGCTCCGACAATTTTCGTATTTTCCCGTCCTTATAAGACGTAAATCACGAAATTATGCGCCTATTCGTACGCGTACTGTTCGGGATAATTTAATATTACGACGTAATAATACGCGCTCGGCATCGCGCGAGACGACAATTTATGGCTTGTTCGACAAACCACGAGTTACACTATTTATATATATACACACGCACGGCAAAATAAATACTCGACGAAAAACGGCCCCGTCTGTATGATAAATTAAAACGGCAAACGTTGTTCGTAATGAAACGTTACCCGGGTAAACGTTAAACGGGAAACCGTTTTCACTCGTTCGTCAAAAATATCACGCACGGGCACAATGCCCTAATGTCGAGACGAGCCCGCGTGAATTACGCGAAGTACGTGGCACAATACGTATCGAAACAATACGCGCCAAACGTTTTGTCGACGCTTTCTGTACAGTGAACAATAAAGCTCGCGGGCGGGGTAATTGTTATATTATAATTACGTAATAACGTGTAGCGACAGTTAAGTACAGGCTTTCTGAACTTGCGCGTTGTACACCGCGTGTACGACGTGATAATAATTACTCGCGTGACGAGCCATTAAAATAATTGTGGCGTACACGCGGCCCGGGGCGAAAGAATAGAAAGACAGCCCGCCGCCATCCCGGGGACACCGGTTTCGCGGCCCCGGCGAAGTTCGAGAAAATTATTATAGACGGCCAACCGAAAAACGATTTGGTACAACAACGAACGATGTCGTAATATCGTTACTCGCCCAGTTAAATACCCCGGCCGTTACGCCGTCTATCGTTACGCGTTAATACCGTCAAATTTCGGACGACGCGTAAACGACCGATCACACGGCTGCTTCGGTTTGCGAAAACGATTTACCAAATTGGTACGTCCGGGAATATACGAAAACGTCTAACCGAAACTGTTGTTTCGTCGTTGCGGACAATTTTTGGCCGAATACGAAAACAGTTTCTACGACCGAACACGCGCGTCTGTCTTCACTTGGTCCTCGAACGACTAAAAACATACCCAAGCGGTACTACGGGAAACACAAATAAAGACGATTTACGAATTGAATATGTAAACAAAAAATTTAGACTACTTTTTATGTATATAAAAAAAGAAACTAAAAGAACGCGAATTTCAAATTGAACCAAATCAAAGTACGATAAAAACTTTTTCGTTTTTTCGAAATAAAAAGGTATTTATTTATTCGATTTTCTTCGCCGTCTCTTTCCCCCCGCAATTCGAAAATCCGGGCGGTAACCTGTCTCCGTAACACTACGCGTACGATCACAAGCGCAAACCCGTATCGGGTTTTCCGTACGCGATTTCCGAACGGTTTCGAGCGCGATGTAGTAACTCATCGACGGACGGCTACCGACGAAACATTTCGGACGCGTTCTCTGAAAAGGGCCGGGTGTTGTAGCCGCGCTATTGTGACATAACGCGAACGAAACGAAAAATCGCGAGCGTTTGCCATCGTCGTAATATAAATACGATTATAAAGAAGATCTAATAAAGAAGACGATAGTGGCGACACGAAGGACGCGACGAGTGTGCGTAGTTAATTTTCGATGGGGCGGGGAGGGGTTCGACGTAATCGTAGAAAACACGCGCCGTCGTTTTGGTACGGAGACGTTATTAAATACTCGTACGTCCGCGACAACGGCAATAAACGCGAATTCTACACGCGCGACCGTTGAAATTGTGCACAATACGCGTATATACGCGTAAGGTGTACAACCGCAACGTCGCCGAAACGTTCGAAATAATAAATGTTCGACGAGACGTACGGAATTAAACGTAAACGCGATTAAGCTACATGCGGCGCGTGTACGTCTTCAGTAGGAGGGAGCGAGCGAATAACGGTGCAAAAGTGACGGGCTTGAACTACGAACGAACCGGAAGAATTTCGCCACGGTCGTTTCCCCGGCGACCGAGGGCGTTTTCGGCCTTGGCCGACCGTAAAACCGCCAACTACGGCGGCGTATATTACTCGCGCGTCGTTATGAGAGCTAGACGTGGATGCCGATAACTGACTAGTTTGACTAGGCGTTCACCGGCCACGTTGTTGTCATTTATTTCTAAAGAAAGATATCTATAGTATTTTACGAGACGTCCGTGCCTTAAACGTCCTATACCGTACGCGGTAATTACGCGAATCGCTATTGTCACGTGTCGGACCACAGTCCACTGTCGCATAGATAGCTCTAAGCGTATGTACTACGACCGGTAAACTATACGCGGTTAAATTTTACCCGTTGCGTCGTAAGAAAAAACAACGGTTTACTCTCGCTGCGTTAATTAGAAGCGATTGTTCGGTCCCGCCGTGTCGCCTACGACCGTCAAAAATCGTATAATAACTATCGTAATCGAATTGAATAAACCAACGACCGTTATAACACGGCTCACGCCGGGTACACACGATCTACCTTACGGCTACTTCAAGAGCGAGGAAATTCAAACTTCGTTGTTCGCCCGTTCGGTAATAACAAAATATCCGCCGAGACGAATACAGCCTACGAAGGATTTCGTGATAAACGATAAATACGCGCGCGTTCACGATGTTGCGGGGAAAAAATTCGCGCGAATTCGAAAATTCGGTTATTGGACCGTCGTATTTCCCAGTAACGTATATTAGGGAGAAACAACGAGACGACGGTGTATACGCGCGCGCGTGTGTGTGATAATAAATAATAATATACTCGTCGCCGTGCAGAACCGTATCGGGTGTTTTCGGTATGATTTCCAAACGGTTTCGAACGTCGGCGTTCGCCCTAAATGGGTTATCGAAATAGTTTTCAAACGGAGCAGAATTTCAAAGGGAATACTAAACGAACGCCCCGACAATCTCTATATATATATATATATCGGCGCCACGGGTATGTTTATCATCGAGTCGCCTCGGAAACTTAATTCTATGATGGCGCCGCCCATCCCACTCCCCGCGATATCTACGCACACGAAACGCCGCGCGAATTCGCGTTATTAATCGTATACACCGTACCGTAAGTCGACGGTTTTCGAATACCGCGAACGGAATAGCCTGAGAACGTCGGACGCGCGGTCGAAAGGCGACGTAGATTTTACGGAACGAAAAATAAAACGACGAACCGGATATTTCCATCTGCGCCGGTAGAGAACGCGCGAACGCTTAAATATTTATATAGCTCGGTAGATCCGACCGTGATAATCAGAAAAAGGGTGTTGGAGAAGTATAACCGCGGCATGCATTCCGCGCCGTCAAACGTCATTCACGGTCGGATTTTTCGCGTTATTATTGATTACAACGTCGTCGCAAAGTGTACGCGAACGGATTTACGTTCACGTCCCCCTCCCCTCCAAAAAAAAACACCCCCTGTATAAACTGTCAAATAATTGGGCCCTTTTGTAAAATCCGTATTACGAACAAGTCGCGGTGTTTAATATAACGCGAGTTAACGAACGTACGCGCGGCGTGTTTCGATTGTCGCCGCGCTTATTAATCCCGCGAAACCGAGAAACGCACGCGCCAACGAAGATCCCACCACCGGCCGGTATATTGCCGTTTGTGCGCCGGGTCTTTTTTCCCTGCTTACATTTTACCACAGAATAGATTAATCACAATGGACGCTGATAATTGAATTATGTGAGAAGTATAGGTAAATCTGATAAACGAATTCGCCATCTTTCTGGAAAAAAATCAGTATGACCATACCCACAAAAAAAGTTTTTGTAAATAAGTAAATTACTCGTAAATCAATTTTCGATTTAATAATTCCCTTATTCTAATAAGTATCACAGAATAGAATGAAATTTAAAACGTTGACCGTTATCGCGGTACACGCGTTTGGGAACGAAGTGCCTCCCGTACGCGCAGGGTGTTCACCACGCAAGACCTCTCGCGCGCCACATATTTAAACCGGTACTAGAAACTACCGATTTGAAATTCGTCCGCCGAGAGCGTCGGCGTCAGAGAGCCACCGTTTCCAAACGTCTCGGCGTATAATGAGAAACAGAGAAAACGAGTAATAACGAGCCGGCGGGCGGACGCAAGGAGCCAGCGAGAGACGACGTCAGCGTGCAGAGAGGAGGACGTAAAAAACACAGTGTAAACGTGATTAACCGGACTAATCGTTGTCGTTAATCGATAATCGGAAATCCGGATAATGGAACGTACGGAGAGGCCCGTTTAGTCTATAGCGCGCGAGAGAGTGGAGCCAAGTGTGTAGTAAGGGAGTAGTTATCGGTAGGTCGTTTCGTTCTCTCATTCGCTTTCGCATTTTCGTAACGTATTTTCTCGGCTAGGTCCCCTCGCTCAACCCCGCGCACAGGAAACGTCGTTTCAAAAAAAAAACCGCTCCGGAATCGCGTACATATGTATTTCGTAACGACCACTCGGAATCGAATTTCGACGACGAGAGAAGTAGATGACGATTTCGTACGACGACGCCGGTACGGACCATAATTCCGTTAATAATTACGTTTTATTCGAACCGTACGACAAAAACGGTAATTATACGGACCTTTCGATCCACTCGGATACGATAATATAGTTCGGAATAGAAAAACTTCGCCGTTTCGTTCTCACATTTTTAGCGTTACTTTTTTTTTTCTAGAGATTTTTCGATTCTTCGGTTTTTCCTTCTCCTATTACGTGTCCGCGTAGGGCGTGGTGGTTTTTGTTTTTTTTATAACCGTTAAGCTATACGTTTCGTATTTAGCTTTTTACGAAAACAAATATGACTAGCATAGACGAAGAGACGCCATTTTTTCGCTTTTCGAAATTGAATCACGCGCGTTTTTATTGGGAATAATTTTTATCTCTCGTCAGCCGTCTTCGAATTTTACGCGACTCGCGCGCGGTACGTATAATATATAGCGTATAGGTCCGAAATAGGATACGTTTTCTTTCCGCGAAACGTAAAAGAGTTTTGATTGATAACACCGACCACACATTGTGCGGCCATCGTTCGGCGAAACTTTACCCAGAAACTTTCGCGTACCGTAAATATATATAGGTAAATACTTGTTCGTAAATACGTTCCAGACTCCATTATATCCGCGAGATTGTGTCGCGCGTCGAACACGCTGATTTTCTATAAAGACATATTCGAGCGCGTCGTTATATTTTTCGTCATCTGGGAAACTTCACAATCTCGCCATTGACGACGTATACAATACGCGAACAAAACCCTTCGTTAACACGGAACGCCGGGATTTCTAACTATTCGCGCGACGTTTACAAAGCGAGTACTCGTTTACGTTCCCTGCCCGGTCCGGCGGCGACGGTCTCTCGTCGTCCCGTTACGAATCTATTACGTTTCCGTCGCCGGTATCGGTTAATGTAAATCATTCGTCCGCGCGCGAAACGTCCGATCGCCAATTACGAACCAGGGGGGCAGAAATGTACGCGGGGCGGACGAAACAATCGCCGACGTACGCGCGGACGTTTGTTTATTAAAATTAGGCGTCGGTTTAGGTTCAAAAGGGTTTACGGCCCATCCGTAAATATTACCTTGGCTCGTACAGTTTTTAGCCGCGGTAGTTTTCTGTCGTCTTGTCGCGATCCTTTTTTCACCGTTCGCCGGCCCCGGTCGGTAGTCCGCTACGGAATTTCGGCCGCCGTTCTTGTTCGCCGATGACGTTTTTCCATATTTCGTGTCACTACCGTTGACACACGTGTCAACAATTTTAGACGTTCCCGTAAACAGACGCTCTTTCCGCTAATCGACCACCCACGATTCCGCCCTCTTCGGAAGTCGCACATTTTATTTGGAATTTATTCTAACGTTCGTTGTGTACGTCGCGTAATACACTAATATACAATAAACAACGACCATATTCTAATAATACGCTAATATTACGCCATATTAGCAAAACGAATACAGTGCAGCCAACATACAACAATTCGTAACTATATCGTGTTATTCTGTCTACCCCCTGTGTATATATATATATATATATATATCGATATCCCGATCGCTCCGTACTTTCCGCGGAACTTCCTCTTTTTTTCGTTTGTTGTCGCCCGGCAACAATATCCTCGAGCTCCCTGTGTAACGTCCTCCGTTTTTTTTTTTTGATAATATCCGACCGTTTTTTTTCCCGTTTCGCTACTTGATTTTCTCCTCTTTTAACCGCCATTTTAGTAGCGCTCTTTTCGAAATGTTCTCGATTTTTTCGGTCTTTTTTTCCGTTATTTTCTACGCGTTTAGCGTATTTAGCTTGTTCGAATATACAAAAAACGAGAAAAAACCCCTCGAATCGGGTTTAATAAAAGAGAAAACGGCCGTCCCGTTTTTCGAGCTTTACGCGTCGCAAACGATCGTTTATCGCGAACACCGAATTGAATTCCGACAAACGTTCTCGCCAGTGTCACATCGATTTTCGCCGTTTTAATTGAAACTACGCAGGGGACGTTTTTTCGAACGTTTTCGTTCCAGCGATGGGGGGGGGGGAAATAAACGAACCGTTTAATCGAAAATCTACTCGAGCGAAAGGACCGTTCTCGAATTAACGAATTAAACCGTCCCGAGCGGTCGAATTTTCGTTTAGCCATCGAGAGAAACGTACCACCGGAACGGTTGTACGTTGTCTCGAATTATTCGCCCGTAACGTCGCGTATATTTATTATTAATAATCGTCCTCGCGCCTACCGTATATACTTCGACCGGAATTTCGGGGAGACGGTTACGTTTATTAAATCGGACCGCCCTAACGCAACAAGACGCGTTATAAACTTTAATCGATTATTAACGAGCGCGTTATAAACGTGTACCGAAGTTTAGTAAATATTCGTCGGTTTTTCGTTATTATTGACTAAAACAATACGGTCTCGTAGGAAATTAATTTTTTCTAAAAATTTCGTTGTTCCCCCCCCCATCCTCACTGAGTGTATATAAAGAGATCGATCGACGTCGCCGTCAAAAAGTTACTCGTATTTTTACGGGCCGTATAAATAGATAATATTGGGTCGGTTTAGCTAGGAAATTGCCTAGATAAATCTGGTCGCGGAGACGTGCGTAACACCCTGTTTGCGAACAAAGGTCGCGGGGATTTGTCGGCGGAAAAAAAACGTTCGAGATCAAAAGAAAGCTTACCTATATACGCCGTATTCTTTAACGTAAGGTCGGTTAGGTATGTTAAAACCGATAGACGGACGTATACGGAACGATTTTAGATTTAAAATAACGATTTATGTATACTTCCGGCCGAGCGAGAGAGCGCAGTAAATTCGACGCGTGGCGCGCCCGCTTCGAATATGGGTCGTGTTGTGTGTATATATATACGTCGCGGCGAAGACGCGCGATCGAATATTAAACGCCTAGCGTTGTGTACAGAGTGTACGAAATGACCGTACGCGGGGGGTATTTTATTCGGTAGGCTTTAAAACGAACGCGGACGGTTTTTTTTATTCTCGATTTCGGACCGACCGAAACTAATCGTCTTCGTTTCGATCACGTTCGCCGAACGTACCCACAAAAATATGTAAACAAACGTTTGTGTCCGCCGGCGCAATCTCGGGGGCCCAGCTAATCCACCGGAAATACAACGAAATATACGATTTTCAAACCGGTAACAAATTTATTGAACCAGTACTAGCGACACGGTCCGGCGTATCGATTTCGAAAGTGATTATCGGCGACGTCCGCGCGAGCTTTACCGCTCCGGTGCGCCCGCGTTGTAATTGGAACACCAGCGGCACAACGAAACTTACGTACTCGGGTCGTTTTTTGGTTACGTTTAATTCGTTTGGCGTTCCCGGCGTTTAAAATCCGCGCGAGAAACGTTTTTTAAACGCGAATCGCCGTAAAAACCGGGCGCGAATATTCGTCGGCCCGTTAAAGAGCCGGCGCTCGTGCGTGCAGAATACGCGCGATTATCGCCCTCCGCGATTGGGCGCGAAACGCCGGAAAGATAATAAACGCGAGCGAATACGCGCGGCCGGGAGATTTGACGGACGTTTTCGTATTTCGTTCGATAGAAAAGCGAACGCCCAACGACGGAACGAAGAACAAATCCGTTCGGTAAAGGGAAACGGACGAAAACGACGGCGGCGAAACACTTTTTACGTCGGATTCGTAAACGACGAGAATTTAGCCAACTACGATTTCGGTGAGTGTTTGTTTTTTTTTTTTTTTTTTGGGGGGGGGGGTTTTACGAGGT
>JAIPRN010002473.1:0-30192 GCA_025469175.1 Geopemphigus sp. TES_GeoC_2020 | reverse complement strand
ATATATATATATATATATATATGTAGTGACAGCAGCATATATTAATAAACATATAAAACACCTCGTTCTCATAAAATGTCTGAAATATATTTGGATGAGAATCTTCTAGGAATAATGACACTCAAACTTTAAACACACTAATCCTCCTACCATAAGCAGATCCTAGAATATATTCCGAATCTTCGGTAATCCACGATATCACGTGTACAAAGTCAGATACATACGAAGGTACTTGACATTTCATCACAGCTGAATTTCCTCTAATAGCAAATTCTTTAATTACGTCGATCTCGTAACTTTGTGAGACAACTAATAAGGTAATAAAACCAAACATCAACCTTTTTTTTATAGATAACTATAAATTAAGAAAATATTAAAAAAAGCAATATCGGTAATCCGCTGTAAATAAAAAATCATATTAGTACATTGTATTGTATATAATTATGTAGTTTTTTAATTCCTATAACATTTGAACTATACCTGTTATTATAATACATAATTAATATAAATATTTAAGAGCTGGTATTTATCTCTTATTTTTAAACATTTCTAATTGTTTACATCATAAAAATAGGGTTCTATTCAATCATTTACGAGTGAAATACGATTATAAAGTGTATAGTATTTTACTCGTTTATTTTTGATGAATAACTTGGAATACGATCGCTTTTATTTTTAGAAATAATGCGTTGACCCCTTGACAGATAAAATATAATACAAAAATATCTAAAATTTATTAAAATATTATATACTTAAGCTATATTATTATATACAGCACTTATTTTATCTGTTTAATAGTATGTTTACTTTTTGAGAACGGTGGATGTGTGTCGAAAATAACTCTGCAAATAACTTTGGAAATGTTCCCAATTCCAGAAAACAAAAAAATTATTCGATTTTTCGAATCCATAAAACATATTAACTTAATGTGAATATACTGACCTTTTATACTTATTATATTATTAATTGACTCTTACATAATTTAAAATACAAAATTGTATATTACATATTAATAATTAACTATATATATATGCGCGCCTGTGTGTGTGTGTGTGTGTGTATACATAAATGCCAATACATTTAATACCAGCTCTTAATAGAATAATATAAAATAGTAATATTGTATATATTACTAGATAGATTAGATTATTATCTAAAATAGAATTGATTGCTAATAAAATAATACATTTTTGAAAAATCCTGTTACGAAATTTCTACATAAAAGCAATAACATATTTAACTATCAAAATTCGAAATATTAATAATTACTATTAAAAAATAACTACAGTTCATTGAAATATTTATAATTCATAAATTTAATACTTAGTATTCAAATTATTTACATTAAGAACTGTGAATACAACTATATTAATATCAAGATATAATATAAAATAAAAAATTTATTTTCGTTTTTAAATATTACTTTTAATTGTTCACAGTTTCAAAATAACGATATTAATATTAAAGCATAAGAAAATGTTGTCAGAATTATTTTAAAACCACATTCATTTTAAATAACTTATTATAATGAAAAATGAAATACAAATAACTGTTTTTATTTACTAATTATGTGAAAATAACACATTTGTCACAGACATTTTTATGATTTAAAATGATGGATTAATTCATAATATTATTTTTAATTCAATAAGACTCAGTTAACGTACCAGCTCGAACATTTACATCCCTTGAATGTATTACACCTACACGATTTTTCGCCATACAAATGTAAACTTGGGCGTGTACTTCTTGCTTGTAATCTTCTGCTCGGAAAGGCGGAAATACCAAATTCCCATCTCCTTTGACCTGTATAAAACATAAGAACATTATATGAAAAATCAAACTCGATGTTCTTTTACTTATCTACAAAACAGTTCTTGAGATTATGTATAATTATTTAATTGATGATTTTAATTTTATTTTTTATACAAAACTCTTACTTGTCGTAATCCAGGTACATCTCCAACAGCAGTCCCATCAGCTCGTATCCAAATGATTTCCGGCCTGGGACTTCCTCTAGCAGTACATTCAACAATTGCTCCGCTTGTATTTGAAAAATCCACACGATTTTCTGGCTCTTTGATAAACATCGGCCCCATGGTTGTATCATCTTCACCAAAGACTAAAAGACAAAAACAAATTTCATAAGACCAAATTAAAAATTATTTATATAATTCTAAACCTAAAACACAAAAACAAAAAAAAAGTAATTTATTGTATTCTTTATATATATTTCTTTCAAACTTCCTTAATCACGTTATTTACATCCATTATTAATTTTATTTATAAGGCTTACTATTTTTTTGTTTTTTGAGAAATATACGGTGTTATCATGTAATATACTTATTAAGTTACAAATGCCAATAAGAAATAACTATACACATATAATATAATATAATATAATATAACTAGTACAATTGAACCTTTGATATCGTTTTATACGCTGCACATTACATTTAGTATGGTATTGTAAAGTTATTAAATTTAATTTGTAAGGAGGAAGTTAAAACATGACCTAAAATTTTAAGTTAATTAAATAACTTTAAAAAAAAAATTATTTAATATATTTTTATTAGTATTTAAAATGTTTATACGTTTATAATAATTAATAATAATAATAAAAAGAAAAGGGAAAAAAGTTAAATTTGATTGATGACAATGTACAACCCATCCTCAAATGGTTAAAACCTAACCTTGAACTTGAGTCGAAAGCAAGAAGATGAATATGAGCTTAATAACAACAAATTAAAATTTAATTTTTAATTATTAATAGTTCATATTCTTTAGGTGTATATATTGCATTTACAACTAATTGAAGAAATTTAAAGAACTACAATTCGTAGACTTAACCATTATTTCTGAAATTATGAAAATATCGTACCACTTTAAAATAATATTTTATAACGTATTTGTTACAGGACGCTGCAATAGTACATTAAATATTCTTAATATGTACAATAAAATACATTTTGAGTTTTTGAAATTATTAATACAACATTAATAAATTTGTATTGTTTAAACGTATAAGATTTTAATAAAACGTTGAATTACGTGAAAAATAAAAAATAATATTCTATTTAAAAATAGGTATACAAATACGTTTGTAAAATTTTAATTTTTTAATCATATTAGAAATAGTATAAAATATTTAATTTAACATATGTTCTCTGTAGGAGACATACGAAAATCACATGTGTTACGGATTAATATATAGAACGACTTACACTTATTTTTACAAAGAAATCGACATTTAATTTTTAAACAATTATTTAAGACTCGTGTCTCTCAATCTAATTCTCTAATAATAATAAGACAAACAAGAAAGGAATTTTTAAAAATAAACTAATAAGGCAGACGATATCTATCTATATCATAAGAAGCTACTGCAAGAATATAAAATATAAGAATTAAATATGCTCTTAAATGATAATCAAATACAATGCATAATATTTAAAATTCGATTCAATTAGGTAATATATAATTAAATTGAATTTTACTACACAATATACGTTTTAAAATAAAATATCATTGATAACAATATACCTTACGAAGCATAATAAATAATTAAATGTATTAATCTTAAAATTAAATTTGTAACACGAATATCATCTAGTAAATAATAAAGAATAATTATAAATTAAATAAGAAAATATTCTCTAAACCATCGAAGTAAAATAAACAAATAACGACGACATATTCCGATTATTGTGTTTCAAATGGTTAGGTATAGGGTTTTATTAAACGAAAATTATGCTATCATAATTTACAACCTATATAGAGCAGGAAACATTTAATACTCAGATATTGTTTAATCACTATTGGATAAATATACAATGTTTATTCGAATTTCACAGATAACATTTACACAATTTTTTGCAAATATGCAAAATATTAGATACAATATAATACAATAAAATAATATTTTAAATAAGTATATATTATTATAAAAAAACGCATACAAGCAAAATATTATTTCAGTGTAATTTTCAATTTGTATACGAGTTATAAAATAATAAATGAATACAATATATACAGCTGTTCTGTATAGGGTGTTATAATTATATAATCTATAGGTATAATATTATAAACGATCACTTAGATATATTTTAACGTAATTAAAATAAATAAATTAATCTTCTTATCCCTATTAACATATAATATACGAATTGTGTGGGCAACATAGATACTAAAATAAATTATTTTCAAGGTTGTACATGTAAAATATGACTATTAAACAGAACTGAAAGTGAGCGGTAAACAAATAAAAAACGTTCAATAAAATACTCAATACTATCATAATTATTACTGTGCTTTCAAACTATAGGAAAATCTAAAAACAAATTGTGACGCCCTAATATATTAATATTAAGGCATTTTTCTAATACGTAAACAATTTTAAAAATATTCAATATATATAATAATTTAAATTTAACTATTAAATCAGTTTATTATATTTTATGTGTAAACAAAAAATGATATATTTTTAATAAATAATAACACACACACATATATATATATATATATATATATATATTACAAAAGTAACACATCTCGCATGTTCATTTAAATTGAGACAATTAAATTTAATATTGCAATTTTAAGTAAATATTGATTTATTTATAACACGTAATTCGTTTAAGCACAAACAATGTGGACATGGTTAATATATAATTTAGACGGTACTTCGCAACGTATCTGAAATACATTTGATTTAGTCAAACTAACGAACAGTAAATAGTAAATTAAAATAAGCACAATAAAGACTATTTAAAACGACAACACGTTCATGATTGACCTTAACGTGTTGGGGTGTTCCCACGATAACAACACACACACACACACACACACACACACACACACACACACACACACACACACACACACACACACACACACACACACACACACACACACACACACACACACACACACACACATACACGCGCGCACGCGTACGAAGCACATATCATTGCCAAGTCTCAAAACACGTTTACATTTTTATTCGATGAATTTCAAAGAAAATTCGTCGTATTTTTAATACACAAAAACAAGTAACCGCAAGCTTAAAAGTATATCATACATATACACTTGGTCATATAATCGAAAGAATCAGGTGAATAAAATAAAGCAGATAACTACACCTAAATGTTTAAAGCTGTGACTCTTGCCAAGACGAGATTTTGAGCCTAAATGTATCAACCATATGCTCATGCAATGTGCACGCGGCGAAAGAAAAAACACCTGGCTACCGAGACTCACTCCATCATACATCAGGTCATATTTTAAACGAATACACGACGAATGGACGCATCCGCGCGCGTGTGCATGTGTATACGTGTGTGGGTCACAATTCGAGTAGGTACTAGCAGCTGCAAACACCACAACATCTGTCACGGTTTATAGATCTCGTCGTGTTTTAAGCCACGAAGTAAAGAAAATTATTATTTCTCCTCTCTCTCTCTCTCTCTCTAACTCTGTCACGCACACACACACTCCTTATCACTAACTACAGTAGTCTACATCAAATGAAATATATTTTATATTCCTACATAAATGTTTATATTGTTTTAAAATATTTAAAAATAAAATTTAAAGTAGCATTAATAATACACACAAATTATATTAACATATTAACTAATAAAAAAATTATATGATGATTAAAATAAAATAAAACGTTTATTTTCTAAATATTTTCTAATATTTTTTAATAATTGGAATACCAATGAATGTATGTTAAAAGTCAAAAATTATTAATAAAGGAAAATCATTAAGGAAGAAATTTAAATTATAGTCATAATTTCAATTGGTAAAAATAGATATTAAAGTTTTGAAAGGATAGATATTTTGGTTTAAATAAAAATAAAAATTATAGTTATTCAAACTATACATTAAATATATATTTATATTTATATATATAAGTAAACTAAAAGTAGACTATAGTAGTAATTTAGTACAGACACACGAAATAATACACATAGACAAATATCATGTTGCATTGTTATATAATAATATAATAGTTAAAAATTAAAAATTGAACCGCTTATTCTATGCTTATAATTAGTTTTATCCAAAATAATTTATTAACGCTTTAATAATTTAAATAAAATTTAAGTTACAACAATATCTATTAATAAAATAAACGAAACGAATACTTGATGATCATCAAAATTCAATCAATGCTAAATAAAACATTTCTTCGTAATTAAAAAAATCGTATACCGTGATAAAATATTTACACAATATTACAATAGAATAATAATAACTTTAATACCTATAACACTGACTTATTATAGATATTAAGTTTTTTATACTTCCTAATTTTAAATAAATTACTGCAGATAAGGTATATATTTTATATTACTTAACCATAAAATACTTCAAAGCTGTAAATATTTCAAATGTAATCCATCATAACCTGTATTTAAATATCACGAATAACTACATCATTGTACGGGAAATTACTAACAACTGAGTCACAGACTCATTTCTCCTCCCTCAGATAACCAAACCCATTGTTCATACATCCAATTTAAAAGTCAAATTGTAACTTAGACGGTCGTCATAGGTAATTATTATTATTTAAATATATAGAGACGCCGATTTTTCGTCGGTAAAGCACAGAGTAAAGCCACTCTAAAAACTGTAAGAACAATAAACCAAGTGATTACACGAAACGCGGTCGAGCATAACGAAATTTACAATCTAAATGTCGAACACGACTAACACAAGAAAGGATTTGTAAAAAGGTTTGTACCTTATTACTGTTACACAAGTTTAAAAATGATTTTCGGTATTTCTAAAAATAACTATTATTTTAAAATAAAAACTCGAGATTTTTGTTAAAAAATTTACAAAATTATAACTTTTTTTTGTTTAAAATATAGGTAAATTAAATAACAATATTAAATGAAAATGAAATACAGGGTGAAAAGTGACGTCATGTTGAATACGTTTGAACAAAATCAATCTGTTTGTATGGGCGAATGCTGTTTCGCGGTTAAAATTCTTCTAGACGATAAGTGTGGTTTTGCGCTTGCGTGAAATGCATTGCTATTTGTACACACATTTCACTCACTATATAAAATTATAGTATATAAATGTAAAAATTATTACCAATCACCGTAACATTTTTATTATATAAAAACGTAGAAGAAAAAACCAAATTTTTACGTTTTTAAACGAATTAATCAACTTACATTACAACTTATCGAGAAAATATACGTTTTTTTTCGAAACAAAAAATATATATATTTATATAATCATATATATGAAATAAGGGTTGGTACTGAATTTAATATGTATGTATTACGTTAAAAATACTTTTAAAAGGCAAAATACATTAATCAATATTAGTTGTACAATGTATGTATGCCATATATAGTATAGTACATGTACACTACAGGTAAGGGTCTGGTCATTTATATTCTATCAAACGGAAATTATATAATGTAATATCGTGCATTCAATGCATATAAGATAGGAAAGTATAAATTGAATAAACACGTGGTAAATCGCATACGCATTTATTACATCGGAGTAACCGTCATATACACATAACTTCGTGAGCAATTATAACTGAAAAAACAAACGACTATCTAATTAGGAGTATTATTTACGGAAACAATATTATAAATATAATATATAGTGACAAGAATATATTATATATCAAATTATTTCTAATGACGATTCACAAATGTATGCGGGAAATATTAATGAATTGTTCGTAAACTGTAATATTTGTATACCTATTATTTATGAAATAGTTCGTCTGTATAGAAAAATAAATGTTTAATCAAATTAGTTCGCGGTTGAACACTATAAATAATTTAAAACATATAAATATAGTAGAGTTTTAGTTGAATGAATTGTTGTGATGTATAACGTGAATATATATCTATAATGCATCACAAACTTTTTATTAATTTATAATAAATTAATATATAATATATATTATAAAACTCGGTGTGAACACAGCCTACAAAATCGCCAAAAGTATTGAACTTTTAGTAGTACGTTATATTTCACATTTCACAAAAATTATTTAAAAAAAAAATTTTAATCGTTCATTATTTTTAGGTAGGCTTTACTTCACTTTGGTAACATTAGAGTCCAACGGACATTTTTGATTTATTGAAAATTTCGGTAAATGGCATCCAACTTGATACCTGCTATATAATTCAATTTTTTACTATAATTGTACTAACTTGTTTCTTATCGAATATACAATTATTATTATTAAATTTTATGTGTCATAGATTTCTGCAAATAAGCAGAGAAGGTTATACACCTCTACTCCATCGTTTTAACACAATAAACTAACAATCGATATACTAATTGTAAATCATATATTAAAATATTTCACAAATCAAATATTATTATAATAATTAATATTTATATATGTTAGAGCTGTACACGTATCGAGAATTATTTCCGGGATATGGAACGACATCCGTTCACAGAGGAAATAACTACGTCTCTACAGTTATTTAAAATATATATTGAAGTGTACTATTTAATACAGGTACCATAACGGATCGAAAAACAAAAACAAGTTCACACGGTTTATTACTAATAACAACAATGTAATCACAATGTCTAAAACGAAATATCATTATAAATCTGTATCTAAAGAGAAACAGATGGGACAACAATTATATCCTAGTCCAATGTTATTCTCAGACTTCGATTAGATTTTTAGTTTAGTTTAAATCTAACGTGCCTGTAAGTCGTAATATGATTTTTACTTTGAAAATTAATTATTTTTTTAGTCGTTTTATATGTAAAAATTAATTTAACGTGTTTTTAACTCTCTTTAAAACTGACAAAATCAAACAGTCCTTTTTTCTGTCTCCCGTGTATACCAAAACGCGTATATTACTATTACGTAATAATATTTTTATTATTTTGAAATTTATTTTTTGCGAACTAGTACACCATATTGTTTACGTCGGAGGGCACGTGCACCACACAATTTTCTCGGCGCAACTCCGGGCGCCGCCGCCAAGTATGTTTATAAGAGTATTGTTTGGACGGCAACAGGATTTCAGCAGTTGCCATGGAAACACATGGGAGGCCCAATGAACCCGCGTGTGTCCGCCAGACAGGGTTGTAGAACGAGTGGAGGGCAAGGCGCAGTTACGTTAAAACCGTAGTAGATCGATGAGAGGGATACGCACGTACATAGTACGTAACACTAATATTTATTAATATCGGACGTTATAACACGCACTTTCCTTTTCCGATTAACAGCACAGATCAGTGACAACTACACATCGGGTGGAAAAGAGTTTAAATCAATTCAAACTCGTCACAATTTTATGTTTATTTCCGGAAAATGTTCTGAAATTCGATAAAACTACACATACGCTATAGCGTGATCGATAACCTCACCATTAATTATTATTACAATTTTAATTACAAAATTGTATGTATTACGACGATAATAAGGTTTGGTTTAGTCTAGTACATTAAGTTATCTTAAATTATGTTCATTAATTTTTAAAACGTTTAATTTACTAATATAATAATA
The DNA here is from genome assembly GCA_025469175.1 of Geopemphigus sp. TES_GeoC_2020. NCBI lineage: Eukaryota > Metazoa > Arthropoda > Insecta > Hemiptera > Aphididae > Geopemphigus > Geopemphigus sp. TES_GeoC_2020. The sequence goes on along the minus strand of JAIPRN010002473.1, from coordinate 20,663 downwards.
ATAACAATAATAATCTTATTTAAACCAGGTTTTGTAAAACTTCTTGTAACTCCTTATGATATAATATTTAATATTTTTATTAATGCTTATTCCGATCACAGCTTAAACTCTTTAGTAACAAATATGTTACGATTATATAAGTATTTCAATTAAATATGCTATTGAAATAAAACAAAATTAACAAACACGTCTATTAAATTTTCTATAAAAAAGGTTTTCAAAAATTACTACTATCAGTAAATTAATATATAAACCGAACATTTTTATCACACTTATTCTTTGACTTCTAAAGAAAAACATACTGTTTTTAGGATTAGTATTATTTAAGTTTTAGTTTTATTTTACTCAACATTTTTATATGTATTCAATATGTAAGTATATTATATTGTATACATTATAAAAATAATCACGTTAAACACACATCCTCAATACGTCTAAATAGATTATAAGTGATAACACTGTATATAATTGAAGTATAAACACAAGTACAAACAAATATTTAATATAATTAATATAATCTAAATGTACCTAATTATTTATTTTTAATTAAACGAAGAAAATATCCTAAAATATAAATATTTCGATTCTAATAAACTACTTACATATAGTAACTTTTATATTAGGTACCATACATAACATTTGCTTATTTAATACGTAATAAATAGAAATTTAATATTATTATAAATTATGAATAATTCAAATAAAAATTTTCAAAAGGAAGTGTTAATACTTACAGATTGTAATATTCTCTGTGTAATGATTTTAATTCAAGTACTTCTTATGTGCATTATGCTACACTAATCAAAGTTAAAAATAATTTTTAACGCAAAATGAAAAGCCGAAGAATAGTTATAATATAGTGATATTATGATATTATTTCATTTTGTGATAAACAATTCCAAAAAAGATTATGGTAATATCCTTTAAATCATTTATAAATATATATATAAGAACTCATAAAAAAATACATTACAAATAGATAAAATATCATTTTATTACTCTTTTTTAATTTGGAAATAAATTCTTAAGAATGGTCAAAATTCGTTAACTCGAAAAATTGTAATAATAAAAAAAAACAATGATAAATAATAGGGATGTTATAAAAAAAATAGCATTGTCAATTTGACTGTTAATGTTTCGTGAAAATTATAGACATAAATATAAATGAAATTATAACCAAAATACATACAAACAATCATTATTTGTCTTTGAATAATATTAATAAGACGTATATTTTTACTACTTGTAGCTAAAATATTAAATCCAATAAAAAATATATCAAAATCACACAATACGTAATTTATACAATTGTAGCACTTAGATTAGAATTCGAGCATAAGTCTTTATGGAACTACATCATTAAAATTCACGCCTAATATATTAAAATATAACTTAAACAGTTTATAGAATAAAAGTCAAAACATCTAAAAGAAATATGAATCTTACAAATTACAGAAGAGGGTTCTTTTAATTACATGCTCTTCCTACATAGGTAACTTAACCTTTCCAAATATTAAATATATATAATTATTATTACATATTAAACTTAATAATTACTGCCTAATTTAACAAAATAAGCAATAATCTAGTAACTATTCAGTGACAAAAATAATACATTATAGATATAAATATTTCGTTCTTTATCACATCATTAGAATAATATTGTAATAAAAGTAACAAAAAAAAAAAAAACTACAATTTCAGGAATCATTATACAACGAATATTCCATATAACAAATTCTAATAAGCAACAAAAAAAATAGTAATATAGAGAAATTCGTTAAATAAAATTATATGTTTTTATTTTATTAATTACATATACATAAGTACTATTATATTATATTTAAAAAAACATGAAATATCATATATTAGGTAAAATTTTTCAAACGTATTTCAAATTTATATAATTCATTTTTTTTAAATTATTTAAAAAAATTAATCAACGCGTTTCGTTTACGTATTATTTTCATAAAATGTACTTTTTTCGTAAATGTTTCGATTTTATTGAGCTTAAAACAAGTTTCATTAGGAATATTTACTTATTGTCTAAAACCAATTCTCACGCAGAAAGTGTTTAAATTTCTTTTTTTGTAAATTTTGGTAGTTCTTCTGCGTATTTCTTTTAGTCTTCTTCTTCATTTTTACTAGAATTTTCTTCTTCTAACTTCTTCCAGAATATTGTCATTGGTTGGTAATTCATCAGCAATATCTTCATCGATTTTCAAAAATCTTGTAAAGTATCTCCGTCACAGTGAACTAACTCCATTCTCGTTGTATATCTGGAATTTCTACATCAATTTTAATCATTTCATTTTTAAATCCAGCTTTAAAGAATTATTTTTCTATCGTTTCGAACGTCCCATCATTACTCCAAGATTTCGATACCGCAGAATCCTGTAGTCATTGATGTTTTCTGTTCAAAATTCGAAATAACTGTGTTCATAATACGTTTTCCATAACTCACTTTAAGATTTTATTTATTATTCCTTGATCCATTAGTTGAAGCTTACTTGTCATACTCGGTGTAAAATATGGAAGTGTAATATGTACATTTGTTGATATTCTTCGAAGATGAATAATACAATTATTCATAAACAAAATTATTTTTCCTTTATTATTATAATTCATTCTGTTATCATTATCGAGTAACCTCTTTTCAAAAACGTTTGATGTCACCAAGATCTTATTAAAATCGTAATTTGTTTTAAGTGATTTTATTCTTATGAAATACCTTGAATTTTCGCATTTTCCAATGATTAGAAATTTTTGTTTTTTATTTCAATCATATTAGAACACGCCATTAAAATAACTTGCTCTTTATTATTCTTACCACTGAAACATATTACATGTTTAAAAGCTAACGTTTCGTCTGGGAACCATTTAAAGTATAAACCTGTCTCGTCTGCATTAAAAATATCTTTTGGATTTTTCAATTAATTTCGGTAAAATATTAAATTTCCATGTAACACAGTCATCTTTCAGAACATCAGTACATTCGCCATAAATAACTTTAAACACAATTTTATGTCTCGATTTAAATTTATCTAACCACCCAGAGATAGCACGAAAATCTACAAAACCAAATTTCTAAACAAAATAAAACGCTTTGTCTTTGATTAATACCTGATATTGTACCTGATATTTGCAGATTATTATTCCATATACAAGTCATCCATTTAATAATAGCTTTGTCAACTTCTTCTTCAATCGTTTTTTATTACTGAGGGGAGAAGATTCCTTCATTTGCTTAATTATGTTTCACGATTTTTCAATATAATTGAAAAATAATTTGTGATAATATTATATTTTCCGACAGTATCTTTTTTTAACACCTTTATCGATTTCACTTAAAACTTCAATCTTATTAACAATCGGTAAACATCTACGTTTCGACATTTTTTGTACGTATAAAAATTGAGAGAAAATTTGAGCTTGCGTATACGTCTACGTCAATATTGGAACTGCAGTACTGCAGCCAAATTAACCGGCTTGCTTACCTTCCGTGTCTTATCTCTATCAAATACAATAAAATTTTAAGCATGTATAATTTTAGAACAATATTTACTATGTGATAGCGACAACATTTACAATAACAAATTTGTTATTAAATAATTTATTCATTATATAGAATTTATAAATAAATAAATAAATAAATTTCTTATTAGGTGATAAATGTACGTAAAATTAACAATAAAGGTAATAGTTTTTAAAAATATTTCGTTAAATGGAAATTCATTATATGGAAGTTTCACTGTAATTTATAAATATATATCGTTGTTTTATAGAAAATAATCCTAAAAAACCTGAATTATCAACTACACGTATAAAATTATTTTAAAAATACATTAAATTGTAAATATTTTTATTTCTATAGCAATTTCTATATTCAATTACAAGTAATTTTAGCGTATTTTAAGGTATTCTTGAAGAAATTCAAAGATATATCTAAAAGAGTAATAATTTATAACCACCGAATATTATAAATACAGTTGATACATGCAATATTGTTGTATTTTTTACATACAAGTCTAATCTTTAAACATACATATTATTTAATAAACCCCATTGATTTTAAAATTACTTATGAAAAAATCACACTGGATATTCGTCAAATATAAGTGTTGAATTTAAACCGAAAAAGATGTATATTAGAGTTACTACGGTCTAGCAGTTCTCATGTAAATAATTATCGAATAGAACTTAAGTAATAAATATTTCAGAATTGTACACGCGTTACGAAACTATAAAACTCGATCACCATGTCTTATTTATAACAATAACACGCATCCTGTAAATAACTACGAATTTTAATAGAAATTGTACCACAGTCGAAGAATACTTGACACCCGCTTACGGTTAAACGCGTTTTCAACTCAAATAACGAGCAAACGTAGCATACGAACGTTTAACTTTCAACTCCGATCATAATCTACACCAGGCAAGTACGCACACACAATCGGTAATTTTTATTTTTTTTTCGGCCACATTACACGGTTTGATAAAATTGTCGGGAACACACGAATGTATAGTCTCTCCTAAGCAAGGAGTATCGTGGTTTATTTCGAGATCCTGCGGATGAAGAGAATCGAAACGCGTGAGTGTATAGGAATCCATGAACGTCCCGACAATGTGCACCGGGACAGAACGCCCCTATTTTAGTCGACGACGTTCGTGACTCATTCTCGTTCACACACCCCTCCACCGTTCGTTATGCATACGTACAAAAGGGACTTCCTGCCGCCGGTACGAGCGTAAGAAACACCGAATCGGTTTAATTTTTTGTTTCGTATACCGCCCGCCGTTTTTAGAAACGACGACACCGGATGAATATTAACTAGATCCATCGCATTTCGTTAAGTGTGCCTGTCCAACGGACCAAGTATTGTACCTCGCGATATTATTATTATTATTATCTCGTAGGTACTCACCCTGAGTAGCGGACCCGAAGAAGAAGACAAGGGCCAACAGAAGCTTTCCACGGGACCCCATCTCGAGCCGGTACCGGCCGGACACTTGTGGTCGGACGCCGCGCAGGAAGTTTTTTGAATACGGGAACTGAAAATGTCACTGAACGAACAAAACGCGCGCACGGAACGACGGTGGTGAAGCGCACACGAACAAAACCGCGAGCAATGACGTAATGCACACAACCCAAGCAGCAGGTACCACAACACAGACTGCGCGACTGCCGGTGGTAGTGACGCGTCGGCGGTGGTGTCGGCGGTGGTGACGGGGAAGCGCCGGGTGCGGTGACGACGACGACGACGACAGACGATCCAAGGATCGGTGGTGGTCCGCAGTGCAGCCACCGGTACGGTATTGACGCGTGACGAACGACCAAATGTTTACATATTCGCGGAAGCGTAGGGTGCTTATTATCGTTCACGGGTGGAACGAAAAACGTAGTGCGTCCCGAGACGCATCGGTGTAACCCGTGGCGATTCGGTCAAACAGTCGCGCTTTGTACGACATAACGAACTTATCGAGAAACGAAAGCAATTTAGAAGCACGTCTTATTATTTAGTTATCGATGGATATACTGTTTTGGAAAATCAAACACTTGGTACGAAAAACGTTCGATATATAATAACCGCGGTATATAACAGTTCGTCGTGAATATCGAACGACACCTTACTGGAATCGACGAACAACTTGCGGCTAGACATTATTTACAATGTCACCCGAACAACATCCGTCGATTCATTCGTTACGAAACGCGTCAGTGTTTTGAACACTGCTGGAGTATATACACGAAACGGGAAATAGGGGCGATTTATTTTCCGAAATCGAGAAAGGGATTATTTGGAAATTACAAGTTGGCCGATACCGGTTTTTTTACGTACGATTCCAAGACATTCGTTACCACGCTTAAAACGTTTGCCAGACAAGAGAAACTCGTACGTATTAATTATATACAAGCTTGGCGTCGAGCACGTATTGTTCTATCAGACGGATGCTCGGGGGTGGGGGGGTGATATGTTGAATATAAATTCGGTCGTTCTTTTACGGAATATTACTAGGTGTCATTCCGACTAACGTCGTCCGTGTATTAAACTTACTTTTCGTGCTGCGTTTACACAATATAAAACGTAACTTACGCGCGATCTATTCACCTCGCAAAAATCGAGTATCCAAATATATACGAATCTGACACGGAGAAATTAGTTTCACTATTCTTATACAATGTAGGGGAACAAAATTGTATTGGATCGTTCCATATTCGTTGTACGTAAAATGCACGTCCGTAGTATATATTAAACTACCGATTTGTTATTTTCGTGATATTCGAATAATTATATCAGATTTAATAAACGTCCGAAACTGTTCTATATTTACTATTTCGTTCGTTAAATATTATTGTCGTAAATAACCTTATTTATTTTGAAACATATTGCCCAGAAACGTTATTATTACGCATCTTATATATTGTATCAAATTTATAGGCACGTAGAGATAATTTGACTACGATTAAACATGTGATCTTACCATAAATGAAATGACCTTTTGTGTACAATTAAAAATAAAGTACGCGAATAAATAACTAGTCGTAACATAACGCGATATGTAAGATTCTTCTAGAAACACTGCGCTGTTAAGATTAATACCTAAACTTAATATAGGAACAATATATAACAAATACATTATACACAATCGAAGAATGTATGTATCGCTTTCGGAGTTAATTTTGGTTATTATTCTTCTTGTTTTCCGTATCTAATAATTAATATTTTCGCGTTTCAATTAATAACAGTTACCGGCTTTTAAACGAGTTAACATACCGCGTTAGAATATTAAATAAAAGTTTCAATTAAAAATGCTACGAGGTCGATATCGACGCGTGTAAATACTATATATGTAAATACTCGATCCAACTAAATATTATGAGAAATAAGTATAATAAAAATACGTGTTTACAAAAGACAAAACATGGAATTCAAACGGTATCTTAAAATATTTACTTAAAAGAATAAAAAATTACGTAAATATACATAACTATTTTGGATTTATACGATATTCCTTTAGTAAGGGAATGTATACATTATATAAGTACACACGTTTTGGGGGGTAAATCACAAATACACATTACACAAATAATATTGCTACTTAAAATATCAGAATTAGTGTTTAAACTACTTTATAGATACTCAGTTTATAAAGAGATTTTAAGCAGTATATTTTTTAAAAGAGGAGTAATTTTAGCATATAATGTAGGTAGCGCATTAAATATAATATGTCACATATTTTCGAAACTACTTAAATAAACATCATGAATAAATAATAATAATAATGAAAACATGATTTTTTAAATATTTATAAAGTACACGGTTTTTCATAAACGACGAGTGACCTATATAAAAAATGCATTCGACAATACATTTTGTAAAATTCTTTTTTATATTTAAATTCCTACTGTTCACAATGGATAATTATGTATACGCGTCAAACAATAACTAATGAGAAATATGAGAAAACAACAAATATGTGTATACGTGTATATATATATATATATATTTATATATATATACTTAAAGCAAAAGGTTTTGGCCATAAGTGTAAAATGTTAGTTCACACGTTCGGTCACCGATTTTTATGTTGGTATAAATGATAATGTGAACTGTTTCAATAGACAATAGTGAAGAACGTATCCTGAATTTTTTTAGTGGAAGGGAAAATAATACAATTTAATTTTTGCTTAAACGATTCTATAGACAAGTATTTAAAAATTTTTTAGGAAGACTAAACTTCATGGACTTCTAACGATAAAATCTAAAATATATGTACTATAACTAATAAATTAAAATGTTTTTATTTTTAAAAGCCGTAAATTGCAATTTTTTCTTCTCTGAATTTTTTATTATAACAAACGTAATAATTTGAAAAACATCAAAATATGCACCTTAAGCATGACCTCTAAATCATAATAACATTATATGTCGAAGTGTGTAATAAGAAAATTCATATGATGTTTATTTACAACCCTCTGTATATGTTGAATATAACGGATATGTATAAAAATTAAGCACATAAAAGGTATCAAGGTTAGTAAAATAAATTTATATATTATATATAAGTACACATGGATTAGATATACTTTACTTGAAACTTGTCATCTATTTGAAAATATTTATAGGTAATTAATTATTTATTCGGAACTGACGTACCTTTGTAGGTACTTTTTTGACCTTTATAATACTTTCGCCAACATTGTAGTTGGCAAATTTTTTTAGTTCGAATATTTCGACTAGTGATACACCTGTTATACATACTAAGCTACATTAACAGCGATATATTGGAATGAATGCAGTTAGCCAATTATTTATTTTACTCTTTTCTTGGCCAATAATAAACGTAGATGTGAAGGTAGAATTGCTTTTAACAAACACACCTTATAGTTAAATATTAATGATTTCCTCATTGGACAAATAATCGGTTTCAAATATTAAAAAATATTAGATTATACTTGCGTTATATGTATTTTTAGCCAAACAAAAGATTTAAAGGCTCCTTTACAAGTATAGAATTTAAAATAAAAAACTGTTAATATTGACAATTATTATTATTACTTTTCGTTACATGAATAAGATTGTTTGTGGGTTTTATAAGAAAATAAACATTATTAAATTAATTGATATACATTTTATAAATAATTTTTATATTATCATTATTTGAATTTTTATAAAATTTGGTGGCCCTGAAAAGGGCCGTTTTAAGATAAAAAAAAGTATATAAAGAATAAGAAAACTTAAACTTTTTTTTCTGTCTTTTTGGGCAGAAGGACAGCTTGAATGTTAGGTAATACACCACCTTGGGCGATTGTAACACCAGACAACAATTTATTCAATTCTTCGTCGTTCCTAATGGCTAATTGCAAATGTCTAGGAATGATACGAGATTTCTTGTTATCTCGGGCAGCATTTCCAGCCAATTCCAAAACTTCAGCCGCTAAGTATTCCATGACAGCAGCTAAGTATACTGGAGCACCGGCACCAACGCGTTCGGCATAGTTGCCTTTTCTCAAGAGACGATGGATACGACCAACGGGGAATTGAAGACCAGCACGAGTAGATCTGGTCTTTGATTTGCCTTTGGCTTTTCCTCCTTTACCACGACCACTCATTATCTCGAACGTAAAAGAAAATTAGTTTATATAATAACGTTAAGTGAACTGAAGTCAACACGATGCAGTACAAAACTGATATCAAACATATTAAAACGACTTATTTTATACATAAATTCCTTTAAAAAACTAAATGTCCATTGGACGAAATATGATTATAATACATAGTATATCCTATTTGCTTTTGGATATATTATGACAAGCAAAAGTACTGTTTAAAATATTATTTATTTTGTGAGAAAATGTGGTTTTAGTATAGCATAAATATCTTTATTTAGGAAAATCAATATATTTGAAATTAGTTTTGTTGAGAAACAAAGCCTCTTTATCTTATCAGAATACTACCGATTACAACAATCACGATTAACGAACTGTATTGATTTTTTTGCAAACTTGAAAATATCAGTAAAATAAACTTTGAACAACCCCGATTCCATATTTCAAAACACAACAGTCAAACGAACATCGAAATGAAAAAATTAAATCGGTATAATATAATATAATAAAATAGACTAATGGATGAAATCAACTTTGGGATACTCTACATAGATACCGATCGGGGCTATCGGCCAGATAATCAAAGCAAAAAATAACAGTAAACACATCGAAAATATCCAATAACAGTTGTCCATTCATATACAAGTACGTAGCACCCATAGCAGCGAACATTGCCTTGGGTGTTTTGCTAGCGCAAAAACGTCTTGCCGGTCTTTGCGAAGTGACTATTCGTCATTTTGGATACGCACAACTAGTCGGAAAATAGCGTCCGTGGTTAAATGAAAAATGTATCCTTTAAAAATTAGACCGGGTTATTATAATTGTTGGATTTAAGGGACTTCCGTAATACGCCCGATAGTGAATTGTACTGTATTCTTATGGTTGAGTCATATGACGTGTCAAATATTATAGACTTCCACGTATTTGTATTACACACCGACAACAACGTACCACAAAAAATTTTAAATCCGACCAACATTTTTACCTCAAAGTAGTAATTGTACCTATTTCGATTGAAACGTATCACAATGTTATAATAAAAATTGAATTTTGAATCGAACATAATTGTTTCCACGTATTTTGTGGGCCCTACGCACTGTTCGTTTGATTGTATTAGTTTACGACGCGACGACAAATATACGAATGTAACACATCTTAGCACCCCCCCCCCATCTACAACGATCTTAAATACTAATGCAAAATAATGCTTAGGCCGTAACAAAATATTTAAACAGAATACTACAATAGACGTTTTTAATTTCTAAATATCATTATTTTGAATATCTATCGGAACAATTTGAAATCATGGAGGTGAATCAATCAAAAGGAATTCATTATACGGAATAGTACCATACAATTTCGAATTGAATAAAACAACGCTATATTTAAAAAGTTATCGCAAACACTAGTTTATACTTCAAGCTTTCCGATCCTTGTAAGGAAAATGAGATTTGAAGCAACTAGCAAAATATATCTCTAAGCTAGCGTTACATAAACATTTTGAAACAAAATAAAACATAGTGGAAATTAAATAATCTTATTCAATCATTACAAATCCATTCAACTCATATTTTTTCCTCTCTCGTTTCATATTCGCTCACAAATTACATATTTGGAAAGTCATGCTTATACTCTTAAATTTGTATGGAGTCCAAGTGACGTGGGAATTGAGGGAAATGAAATGACAGATTCCCTCGCTAAAGCTACCGAACATTTTTATTCCACAAATTTACTAAATAAATTCCTTTACTGATTTTCTACCACATTTACACAGTACCATTTTAAATGTTTTGAAGACCAAATAGTAGTCACATACAACTTCTAAGAAATAGTACAAATCAATCGTCCCTGAAATCCCTCATTTCCCTTACTTCCTTAATTCCAATCTCTCTAGGTCGCACGTTATCTCGTTAACTAGAATAAGATTAGACCACAACCTTCTACCAGCTCTCTCTTTTTATTTAGGTTTAAATTAATCTTTCTTTCCCCGTCATTCATCACACGATATTCACGATTTTCGCACCGTCTTTTCCATTGCTCTAGTCTCTCTTCGGATAGAATCAATCTTTTCCAATTCCTTCTTAAAAATAGTATAGCTCTAAAATCTTACAGTATCCTTAATAACTTCAATTATTCAGTTATCCTTAAAATAATCCATTTATTTTACTCATCGGGGTTTTGTTTATAACGTTGTAAATATACTATACTTAAGTGTCAAGCTGAAGTGTACTACAAAACTTATTAATAAAAAAAAATTTTTGAAATATAATTTAATTTTAATAATTATTTTATATGTTTAATAGTCTACTGTCTATCATATAATGCCTTTTTTAAGTTTTGGTAATATTAAAGCTACTTATAAAAAAAAATATATATTTTTAGAATATTTTTGTAAAATATATAGCAATTTAATAGTTAAGAGCATAATGTCCTCGACCATAATCCTATAAGTTTCTAAAGTTTTACAATGTTTTTTTAAGATTTTATAAAAACATATTATACCTCAAATTCGATTATTTTATAAAGTACAATTTGTAATTCAATTTTTTCAAATATATTAAGTTTTTTATCTTTCCTGAAAAATGTTAAAACATGGACATATGCCCTTTTGTATTCAAAGATACATATAGAGATGGTGTACAATCGTACACAAGTACACACTGTAAAAAGTCAGTGATTAATATTTACTTAAAATGCACAATATTACAAAACCAGCCAATATATTTTAACCCGTAAATTTACTAACCAATTATAAATAAAAAATATTACTTGTGGTTAATCTAAAGTGAAAATTATCACACATTCGCTATTTTTTATCAAAAATTAATGCACAACATTAACATTATTTACATTGTTTAATATGTATTATTAAAAATAAATATAATTTATCGTAATTTATTATTGACGAACGTTATCACATATACACAATAATAATAAAGCAGCAAAATCGTCCGAGCGTGGTGAACTCGATCAACGTCAAGCCATCATCCTTGCTGCTAGCTTATTCCTTTTAAAATAACCATACAATCGATGAAGCCCATCCGACCGGTAGCGGCCTGTATAATACTAACAACATATTTAACCAATATTAAATTGCTAACACGGCCAATTCTGAAAACTTCTTCATTCTCGAGCAAGTATTATCTGCACCATTGTGACCCACAAGTACAGATAACTAGATCTTGGTGAGACCACAGCCATCACCCCGGCTTAACCATTAACAGGATCAAGACTAACTTTATATGGGCAAGAAAAAAAAATATTTTGATGAAATTTCAACCATCATTGCAGCTTGACCATTAACAGGACCGAAGCTAACTGAACGTTTCAAAACAATAACTTGGTGAGACTTCAGTCATCACTCCGGTTCGACCATTCGCAGGATTGAAATCGATTAAACATATAAAAATTACTTTTAATTCGTATTGGTTGTAATAGTGTAAGCCTCAACTGAATTTTTTGTAGTGCCATCGGCTTTCATCAGCTTCATGACATGTCACACATAAGCGACAAATTTACCAGCCACAAACTCAGCTGCTCCTTGGTTGCTTAGTTACTATATTTAAATCTACTTTCTTTAATTGATATCTATCTCTAACTAGAATAAGAATGCCTCATAAGGTCCCAAAAACTCTTATACAAGTATATTTTCTACATCTTAGAATCACGATGCATAACAAGTCATCAACCAAAAATGTCATCAAATTTCGTCTTTTAAAATTAGCGTTTTCAGCGTTAAAGGCCTCTAAACCAAGCATATCAGTTACCCAACATCAGTCTAATTCTCGGTTGAGAATGGGACCCAAATCCTGTGAGATTCTTAAAAACAGCCTGTATCAAAGGAGAACGCTTAATGCCTAACAATAATTGCATCGATGACATATTTGAATAATTTAAACTTCTCAATCAGTGTTTAAGACTAGCTGGATTTATTACAACCCAATCGATCATCCTGACTAGACCTTTGTTTCAATTCTAATCATGTCCATAATAGTTCTATATAATAGTAAGCGTTCTACTTGTCCATTGTACGTCAGGTGTAACATATAGTGATACTCTATGTTACAAATGCTTAAGTACATGGGCAAAGAAGTGTTTTTAAAATTCGATCAGGCATACATGATCTTTTCAGGAGTACTAAAATACGAAATAAACTTACGAAATTGTTCTTTAACCTCAGAAGTAATAATAGATCTTAGCGGACAGAGTTGACAATACTTCGTAAAAGCGTCCACTAACACCAACATGTATTTAAAGTTGTGAAACACTGGAAGTATGTATAGCATGTAATGTCTCAAAAGGAGTCGAAGGTTTCTCCACCTGTGACAAATAACTTTCGAGAGGTCCAGTTTTTAACTGTTTAACTTGCGTCGTCCACATGAGGTCAAAAAGGTGGCAACCATACTTGTTCAGTTTGCATGGCTCGCAGTTTTAACTAGCTCACTTAAGATATTCGACTTATCTGAACTTACGACAAAACTAGGAATGTTACGAATTTCTTCAATTGTGTTATTCTCGGCAAAGTTAATTTACAAATTCAGGATTCTTAATAGGTAATATAGGCAATTACTAGTGTAATTAAACACAAATTTTTTCAAATCCTATTGATTCATACGAGATCGATATATTAAACAAAGTTAATATTAGAATCGTGCGTATTCTACAACTTCAATAATAAAGATAAAATTACCAAGTATACCTGTTAGTTAACGACACTAAGACGCAAAAACATAAACAAAACAACACAAAATTACTAATCAATATTGTTTATCTTGTTAAGAATCCCAAAAGCGCTCAACAAAAATACTTAAAATACAATTTATTCGTATACGTAATTTTTCAAATTTTGAATTTAATTTACTTCCAGTTTCCTATATTTTTTTCTTCTTTTTTTTTTGATCCTGTAAACGTCAAGGGGCAACAACCTTACTCACTGACCCCAACGCGGTTAGGTTTATCGTTCTTTACAATACAGGCAAACAGTAAAATTAATACAAATGAGTACAAACTAAACAACATATTAGTTAAATGTAAAATATTTAATAAAATAATTAGTTTACAATTTTTATCTTATTAAGAACATTAAAACTTAATTATTTTTAATATTAAAGATACAAATCGAATAAAAGCAGTTTTAAATATAAATAATAAAATAATTTTATTAGTATAAATTATAGCAGTAATTCATTAACTTTTACTACCACTGCAACCTTAAGAAATAGTTTGTATTTAATACAACCTTAACTCTAATTTAATACATATTTTTCTTAAATATATTTGAAAAAGTAATTTATTGCATTCTGTATAGTTTTAATTTACAGAATACATTTTAAAAACAGCTGGACTATAGAGCATGAATACACAATTTAAGCAAATTTTAAATTCCAAACTATTATTTAACTTTATATTCTAATAGCTATGTAGATAGGTACATCAATTAATACTAAATATTAAGATGATTAGATATACTAAATATTAAAATAATTTTTACATTATTGGCTATAATTATATTACACGGGCATATTGACAACCAATAAACATTTCTAACTAAAATAGTCTTAATTGGTAAATATGATGCAATTATTTATAGCCGATATACTTATATAAATTTGTGATTATAAGGTTAATGTAGTTAACAAGCAAATGACAATAGACTGTTATTAGAATTTCAGTAACATATTTATGACTAACAACTAGTAATATCAAAAACTGGATCACAAAACAGAAGAAAGCAATACTTTTCAATTTATATTAATTAAAGTCTTAAATATATTTAAATACTAATTAGATTTTTAAGAATTAAATGATGAATTACTTCTAAATTTGTTTTTCTTTTTCAAGAATATAGGTATAAATTATACAAAAAACTAAAAAAAAAAAAATAATACGATATCTATTAAATAAGTGCAGTTTTGTAATTTGTATTTTAGATAGATTTTTAACTGTAATAATAAGCATAGAATAGACATTTTGTTTACAGAGTCATAGTAAAAAGTACCTAATTTACAATTTTGATATAATTTATAAATATTTAACTAAATCGCACATTATTTTCAATACCTATTTAATTAAAATTAATTTTAATAACCAAGACAATTATTTATAAATTATATTAATTTCAAATGTTATTTTAAATTATTATATATTGTTAAAGCAAAAATTTCCTGCAGGTTAATTGTATATAATAACTGTTTGAAAATTATCTTCACAAGGTGGAAGCTGCTTTGAATTTATAGGAGCCAACATTAAAATTAATTAATCTATAAGGTTCTCATTTAATGATGATGGATGGTTGGGTTGTTGGTCTGATGATAATTCCATCATATTTCTGTCTGTAACCTCCATACGTGTTGCCTCATTGCTAATATGACTTCCATAATATTTATTTACCGGTTCTAATTGTGTAAAATAAAACCGTTTTGTTGATTCTATTAATAATTCCTTGGAAACTGCTGTTACAAACAATATATCGCTTAATATTTTCCAATCATCGTCAACAGGCACTATACAAAAAGACCGGCAAAATGATCGGAAAAAATTATTGACTTGATTTTTTTTAAAATCTTCAATATACACGCCATTTATTACGATTTGAATCATTGTTGCATTGGCTATCGGTATGTCTATTATAAATGAGCCAAGATCGTGCTTGGTGTTAGTAAATGTATTTAGAAAATTTACTATATTTTCTCTACCTTTTTTTAAAATAGGAGTTTTTTTGTTTTTGATTTGATTAGATATCAAAAACTGTTTAACTTCTTTCATGTAATGTGCAACATTATTTTTAGTACGATTACATTGAAAACAACTAGAAATAGTAAATGAGGCATCTGAATGATAAAATTCGGCAACCAAATTTTTAGTAGCACTATCATACAGTTTATAGAACTGTGATAGGAATGATTCTACTAACAATATCATATTTAGCTGTTCAGGATCTTCATCTTCTTGTAGTGGAGGAAAACTATTACCCAAGTTAATTAGCATTTTAAACTTAGTAAAAACAGGAATATATTGAGATGGTAATCTATTGTGGTCCAGCCATTGTAGAACAGGAAATAACTTTTGAACATTACGTCTATAATACATTACATTATTTGTATTACATAACGGATTCTTGGCTAAGGAAATTTTTTCAATAGTAAAACCAGTAAGACTTTTTAGCTTTTTTAAACTGGTCAATTTGTTTTTAGCCAAATTCAACTCCTTTAATTCAGGGAACAATCTACGTATCCATACAAGTCCTTCACTTAAATAAATGTGATTATTTTCAAGACTTAAGCTATACAAATCATGATGAATATATTGAACAACCATGTTAAGTGCAGCTAAAAGAATTGATGGTCGATTTAATGGTACAAATAATCGATTTTCTTTAAATACTGAACATCCATGAAATAGTGATAAATCCAAACTTTTGGTATCAGGACTGTACCGAGATATAATTACATTTATCATTTTTACTCTTACATCATCGGACACTGGTCTTAATGATGTAAGTTTTAGTGATGGCAAATATGGAAATACCATAATAGTCAACTTACAATCATTTGGATATGTTATGTTACGACTAATGTTTGACAAAAATTGAGCAATAACAAAATCATCAATAAGGAATCTTAATGTATTATTGCAAAATTGTCTTTGATATGGATAATATACTAATGGTGACATATAGCTTCGAATTAATTGTAAAACATGATCATCATCTTCAACATTTGGTACAAAAACAGTGAACCATCCTGTGATGTCTTCTGGAAGGTTTAATAAAGAGTTTTTTAAAATATTATCATTATCATCATCCTCATCATTAATGTATCTTTCAGGATAAGATATTCGATTATTTCTGGCTAATAGATCTAGATTCGAAAATGCATTAGATAATTCTTGAATAAATGGATTTTTATTACTCTTCTTAGAAAATTTGTTGGTTTCAGAGTTACTAAAGGTGAATGAATTGTTATTCTTAAATGTTTGAGACCTTAACATATTACCATCTTCCCAACTACAACTAGGAATTGAAACTAGATCATCGTTATGTGATTTTTGTTTGCGAGATTGGTTGTTAGAGTTGAATCTATTTGATGTACCAGCCATTATAAATAAAAACAACAGGAACACAACCAGCAAGTATTAACTAAACAAGAGCAAAGTATAATTATATACAGACCAAAAATATATGTATGACCTTACTGTATTGAATGGCAAAATGAACCACGAACCAAGAATAGAGTTTGCATATTGTATCTATATATGATGTCAGCAGACTAGTCTTCCTCCTTTTAAAATTAAAAATAATACATTCATGAATAAATAATAAAATGAATTAACAGTAAATAGTTTACTAACATTGCCTACCAAATGTTTTACAACAATTCCCCTCTACTAAGACAAAATAAATAATTTGTTTCCAATATTATAGAAATGTTATGATAGTTTGTGTAAGTATATATGACTTGTTTACAGATCTGTAACACATGCTAAGAAATATACCTAAATATAAGTATTATAAAAATAATAATGATGCACCTAACAACTCGTTAAAATAATTAAGGATTATATTTTGTCCAGAAGGAAATTGCCCAACATTTAAATAAAAAGTAAAACGCAATATTAATAGATAATTAAAATTTCTTCTTCACCTTCTCTTTTAACTATATAGGTTGTCATCCTTGTCCCCAACTTCTACTTTATCTAATCACACTCATGCATACCAGCTGCCCTCTTATCCCTCTGTATTACATAATATTACCATTTCTTAGACAATTTTGTACTATCACTGTTACATTTATCACTTTCACTGCTTCTATATCTTTTTCCCTTAAAAAAATGCCCTAACAAACTCAATTGATTCTTTCATATTTTATTAATAGTTAATTAAATTTTATATAATAATTTAAATTATGCACCATGATTATGCTATATGAAAACCATAAATAAACTAGAAAATGAATATAAACAAATCTTCGATCGTTTGATTACTTACCATCAGCCAACAACGGAAAATGTACACCTTAGATTTTCAATAGTGTAAGTCCAGCAACACAAGAACGATAGTCACGTATGATGCACAACCTCTGACAACAGAATTTCTGAACCCTAGGGGGAAAAACCATTAAGTAATATACGCAATGATGAAGTAATAACGGATATTTACAGAAATCGAATCGCGATTCACGAAAAAAATACAATAGAATTCAAACAAAACGTCAGAGGACGAAAAAAATATGCATTACATAACGGCGTGGTTGTTAACACGAGGTTATAACGATAAAATGTACGCTATTAATTGAACTTAGGTACGAACAGAAATTATTCAGTGTCGCCCAAAAATTGAGAAATACAAGGGAAACTAGAAAACTCTTTATACACATAAGCTTTTCAGATAACGTAGCGTAAAATATGGAAGTGACAATTTTAGTTCAAGTCGCAAAGGTATTGTGACAAATGGATGGTCTCGAATTACCGCTCACTTATCCATTGTCATAAAAATGTTTTAAACCATTCGTTTTATCATCCAAAAATTACAGCTTTATAGAGTACTATTGGTAACGTAATCAATTACTGCACTACTAATTATCAACGATAATTACTGGGAAATCGAGCATTTTCAAATTTTCGACGTATGATTAATTTGTAGCGTAACAAAATTTAATTCCTCTAAACTGAATAAAATTATAATTTTTCTATTATATAATTACGAACAATGTAGCAATCATATTTGTATTATTATCTTATAAAATTGAAACATTTAAAGTATTATATAATCGGATTTTTATATATTAGAAATTAATTAATAGGTAAATTAATATAATTTCAATAAGTAATAATTCATTTTAGTTAGGACTTGCAAGTTGTTACCTGTAAACTAGTTGACGCTACTTTGTACATTGGACGAATGCCAGAGTATTTAAAAATTAGTCTAAACTATCAACATTATACATTTTAAACTATCGGAGCAGCAATATTAGTTCTGAACAAATTGTAACCATGTCAAGTAATTACAGACGACACAATTTGTGAGTGAAGCTACATAATACGATGTTAAGGCGCTTTTTCATGTGACCGCTATCACGATTTGGGTAGATTTTATACACATTAATTAACCTCAAAATATTTTGATTAGTGGGAAATTTCATATTTAGTATTTACATTTTTTGTAATTTGTCGAAATGTTCACTCTACGTTTGTTCGATTATTCTAATTATAGGGAATAGTCAAGTGATTCTTTTGAAATTTCTCTTAAGTAACGTAAGTTGTAAATAGTGTGAAATTTTAATGTAAGATTGTTTCTTGAATTTGGGTTGAATAGATACGGAATGATTATATAGAATTATACTTGTAAATTCAAGGAAAGATGTTAAGTAGCTCATGTGATTTTTGAGTTCATTTAGTAAATGTGTATGTATACATATAAAGAAATATGAATTATAATTTGTATGATTTTGTTTATTTGTTTCTAGAATTACGATTACAATTGTATGTAAAGTGATCCCTATGAAAACTAAAACATTACAGTATTGTTCCTGCTAACAATTTATGACTAACCTTTTGATGTATTTCGGCACATAAGATGATATCCTACCAGCATATACTAAAAATGTATATTTATACACGGTAAATATTCTAATATTGGATTTCTTTTATTAGTTATACAGTTTATGTGTAAATATGGAAATCTTTCATCATCGGTTAACCGGCAGTTTGTTAACTATCATACTAAAACCACTTTTGAATTATTGGTACTTAAACATATCATCAACATACACTTTCAAAAATGCTTTTATTTTGATAATTGTATAGATTTAATATCGTTATTTTTTAAAATTTTATCTATTATATATTACGAAACATCAAGTTTCCAAATAGCTGGGAAAAGAGCAAGGAAGAAGTTATTATGAAACATATAAACAGTAATCATTATACAATAAACAATTGTATTACTATAATAATATTTTATCACTCAATATCATATGCCCCACTGCCAGGCAGGAACAATTTTGTAACTATTAAGTAAGATAATGTGTTTCAAATATTAATTTATTTAATCAAAATGAAAACTTAAATAACTGGATATGTTGAACATTTTTGGGTGAGTGATTTATTAAAAGGATTTGATTTTGGTTATTTAAGTGATGATATAGAAATTACGGATAAAAACTAATTTATTAGTCACAAAAACCAAAATAACAATGTTTCTTTAAATTTATTTGTATTTAGATTAAAAAAAACGAGTGATGAATAAATATGACGTTGATACTCAAAATTATTAATTTTATATAAATAATAATATATAATATATATAGATATAATATAATTATGTAAATTGTATGTTATCGTAAATTAGATAATAAATATTCAACAACTAATAAATTTATTTAAATTATAAAGAAATTAATATATATATTTTTTAAGTATTGTATGCAAATGTGAAAGAAAATATTAAAATTTTTTATTTAATGTAAATCCTAATATCTTGTGTATCATTCTATAAAAATAATATAAATAAATGAACGAGATTGAAATATATTTGTTTATTAAAATACAA
>JAIPRN010002472.1:0-30237 GCA_025469175.1 Geopemphigus sp. TES_GeoC_2020 | reverse complement strand
GGACGGTTGGGGGCGTGTTTGTTTAATAATGTTTTCGTAAGCACGACGTACTCGTGAAGCGTGTAAGAAATATATCTCTACAGATGCTCGGCGTTGGCACGGCGCTCTGGTTAGGCGATTCTAATTACATAGATGCGCGCTAAGGGCCCACCGGTTTGCAGGTAGATCGGGTAATACGGAATACTGTTGCCGGCACGCGCCGTCTATACGGTTAAAACGTTTGATTCATAAACATTTTGCGCGGGGAAAAGCAGCGGGTTTTTCCAACGCCGTTGGGCCATTCCCGCAATTTCCACGAGCGAATAGACGTGACTGTCAGGCCGATTCAAGCGTCAACGCGAACGACGACGGAATGCACCGACGTCACTGTCGATAACTGTACGGCAAATACGTACGGACACGGGCCATCGAGCGAGACAGGCGAAACGAAAAAAAAGTCGCGTTCGACGTAATGTACGTGTTTTTTCCGTTTCGTTTTTTCAATACGCCTGAAACGGAAAAAAGCGAATTCGCGGTCGGCGCGTATTATCGCGATAAATTACGACGAGATAGTTTATGAAGTTTAGATTAGGAAACTTCCGGAAACGGAGGATTCGTAGTGTATAATATTATCATAATACGTATAAATGTGTGCGCGTGTGTGTGTATACGCACACGCGCGTGTTAAACTGTCGACGTCGAAACTTAAATTTTATGGGAAATTACGTGCGCTCTAGAAATAAACCGTCGTTTATGTTGAATTAATTAACGGCACAGAACCGTCCGTCTTATAATAAATGACGCGACGCTAAAACGAATAAATAAAACTATTTGTTCGTACAGCCGGTAGTCAATCGACTGGAAAATCGACCGCCGTCTGATAACCGAATGGATCGGTCTCGCAGTTACGGCCAGTGCCATCTTAGACGGACGAAACCGGCGTCCGAAATGGGTCCGCTTCGAAAATGTACAGGACCTCCCCCACCGTTAAAATCCCGTCGGCAGTAACCGTTACGTTCCGGAGGTACGAAAATATCTGTACAAACGTAACGGTGGTACGTTACGCGATCGCGGCGGCGGTTCCGTTTGATACGGCCGAATTTTCGACAGGTGGAATTTTTGTTTTGTCGTCCGACCGAAATAAATAACGATCGTCGGCCGGAACCGCGTCGAGAGTTGCGTGCGTTTCGAACGCCGTCGACAATAGGCGAAATGCCGGCGGGACGGAGTTCGTAAAAAATTTTTTAAAAAAAACACGAAACATTCGGTGGCGGTGGGGTAACAAAGGTTCGTATCACAATGGGACGCGCGCGTTTGTGCGCCGCTCGTGTCGGTCGGGCCCGTCCACGACTGACGCGTAACGGATACGCGGCCCCAAATAATGGAAAAGGTTTACGGCGGCGGCGCGCGAACATAATCCGTGGATCGGTTTTGCGTGCTCGAGAGCCCGCGCGATGTTGTAATTATTGTAGCTCGTCACCATGGTTATTGTACCGTTAACATTATGACGCTCAGAGATAGGCATCATCGACGGACCGGCCGTCCGTCATCCGTCGTTTTGTTTCGTACCGATTATTATTAATCGACGAAAATGTTTAAAAATTCGATACGTTCTCCCTCGTGGTCAGCCACGCGCGCACACACACATATATATATATATATTCGTATACACATGCACGCGCGCGCGAAAGAAATTCACGTCGTTTCCGTGGACTCGATGTCATCACCGTTCAAGTACAATGCCTTTGTTCCGCACAAAAGCCACGTACAATGATACGGTCGAAAAAGATGATGTTTTATCGCGACCTATTTCGCCCGAATATGTTATATACGTTCGACAATCGTGATTTGCGAAATACGTAAAAAACCACGTCGAAAGCTTAAAAGGTGGGGGCGTCAACTTTTTCGTTAAAACGACGCGGTTTTAATCGCGCGCGTCGATGGCTATCGGTTTTTCTATTTTCGAATTTAATAAAACGTTTTGAAGTACGTAAATATTAGATATTTCGTCACGATATTGTAATTTTTTTATTAAACTATCGATGAAAAATTAAACCGTTTTCTTTCTTTAACGGTATATATTTTTTATAGAAATATTCTACTTAAAAAAGTAGACTTCGCCGAAACATTAAGCGGTTTTAACTATATAACGCGCGTTACATTTTTCTCAAAAGTACCGACGTCATATTGAAACTAAAGGAAACACCCTTCTCCACCCCAAAAAAAAAAGGTTTTTATCGTTTTTCATAAGTTAGTTACGCGAGTAATAAATCCTATTGAATGCGATTCGTTTAACTTTGAAAAACGTAATATTAAAAATGTATACATAATTCCAGATACGTACGATATTTTAAAGGATAAGTTTCCAGTGATTTTTAATGTGGGTTCAAAAACTTTTGGGTAGCGCGCGTACGTTGCGAACACGCGTAGGTAAATTTCATTAAATTCGTTTCAACAACAGAGCGCGCGTATCAAAAATATTTTCGCGAGCCGTGTCGATTAATTCGGTTAACGCGAATATCGCCGACGCGTACGACGGCGAAAGTTCGATGTAAAAATCGTCTCGGTCCGATAATTGTTCGAACAGAGGAATATAAATGTATCGGGAATAAAAAAAAAGGAATCGTTTGAAGCTCGAGTTGCGCGCGATTTCGATATATCGAAGTATCGAAAGTAGCTGCGGAATTTGTTTAAATCGATACGCGGATCGATATTTTGGTCGAAACAAAAAGTACGGATAGTTTCGTCGCTACATCGCTCATTGCGGTGCAGATAAACGACAAACGTCGGTTAGAGTAACTCCGAGTACGGTACACGTTATACGAAATATTCCGACGTAAGTTCGCGATCGACGAATTGACGCAAAATACCTTAAATTCTACGGCCGTTAGGGCCACGCGCGGAACGGGTGACAACGTCTAGCCGTCCCCGTGCCGTCAAATACGGCGCCAAAAACGATCGTGGTCGTGTTCGAAAATTGTCGAGAACTGTCGCGTGACGGTTTTTCTCTCGGAGCGAAACGGCACTGAAATATCGGAATCGGATAAACGGAGTTTGATTGATAACGCGATAATAATTCGCCCACCGAATCGCGACGACCGAAAATACGGCGCGTTTAACGACCGGGGAAACGAAAAATTACCGGGCGAACGGGTAACGGTAAAATATGACAACACCGACAACCGCGGGGCCGGCGTCGCGGACCCTCTGCCCGCGCCGTCCAACGAACGTTGACCGTTCCGTTTTTCGATTATCTTTTAGGCAGTCAATTCTCGCAGTCCATTCTCGCCTCCGGTGCGTTTCTCGGGCCGTTTTCAATTGTATAAAATAACGAGCCGAGTTTTCCCGATATCCGCGATAATGCGCCAACGCGAGAGACCCACTCCTCCTTCCCCCCCACCACACGGTTAACTCCTGCTCGCCCGTTCTCCCTCACCGTCGTTCCCCATTTATCGGATTATAAGACCGTTTCATTGTCGCACATACGCCCCGTCGATTCCCGTAACGACACAGATAAGGGACCGGGAGAAAAGAACGTATTAATTTCACGGACGTGAAATATAAGCGAGTACGAAACGACGATATCGACGGCGGCGGTACCCAAGAAATGGAAAAGTAAATAAAACGAACCGCATTAGTAACCTCTAGACCGTTTCACTCGACCTACCCGTTTACAAGCCGATATAAAAAGCAATAAGGAGTGTTCTGGCCCGTCGGTGTACCGGTGGACCGGTGGGAAAATAACGCCGGTCTTTTCGTCCGCCTGTACCGGTAACAACGCGTTACGCGCGTAATACTCCAAAATTGTTTCCAGTCCCGTGACAGCGCCCGTGATCAACGGAGCAGCGCCGTTGTTCGACTAAGAAACGGACAACTACGGCGGGTTCGCCGTCGCCGGGGAATTATTACGACCGTCGGTCGTATTGACGGATTAACGGTTACCGATCACGGTCGGTGTACTTGTCGGGCGATTTCTACGCAAAATTGTACCTGCCGGGCGCATTTTTACGACGTTACTCGCCGTAAAATAACGACGACGACGATAATAATAATAATAAAGTTAATTCGAATTCTCGGCACGAACTCACGACGTTTGTTTCCGTATTATTAGCGTTAGGATCCATTCTACGACGACGAACAATGTTTTACTAGTCCCCGCGCGTGTATATTGACGTCCGAAATCGTATAAATACCGTACGGGTGTAGACGAATAGCGCGTAGTTGTGTATAATGGACGCCGTTCAAAGATAAATACGTTTTATTTTTTAATCCCGCGATTTCGGCGTCTTTAATCGCTAATCGCGAGTATAACAATATTAAAAAAACCTTTCCTTTCGTCCGGGGTTTTATTAATTAATTAAACGAATTAATCTTGTCGAGCTAATTTTCGGATAATAAATAGAAATCGAGGACGGAAGACGAAAAGAAGAAATAAAATAGTTTAATCGTAAAAACGACAAACTAATAATACATAATCGAATCAAATCGCGACAAATACGTCCAAGATTATAAATAATAAACGCGATAATTTCGAATCGAGAAAGAGGGTTAGAAGCTTAAACGTTCGAGGGCAACCGTAAAAATAGCGTCGGTTCCGTTAGTCGAACGGAATATGTGATAAGATAATGGAGACGTTTTGATACGTTGAAATCTAAAAGATATTATCTAAAAGAATTATAGGATAATTCCGTTAGCAAACGTCCGTCGACCGATTATTTCGAAACAATTATGATTTAAATTATTATGGCGTTAAGTAATTAATCTCGATAACGTTTACCGTGATTATTTTTAATGAACACTTACGAAAAACACTTGTTGTCACTAGTCACTGTAGTGCGTAAACGACCGGAAAATGGGCGTGGCCCTTAACGATTTATAAATAAAATTTCGTTCCAGGAACGAAAAAGAAAACCGCGAAATACTCAAATGTCCAATCGATGTCGTTGTTGTTTTCTTAGTTTTTTTGGTTAGTTTTTTTTCTCGTAAAAATTTGACTGCAAATTATTGAAACAACAAAGTTTTCAACCCGTTATTGTTTCCAACCGTAAAATCGGTATTAACGTCACTTTCAGCGCCGAGTGTTTGAAAATTCGCTTAAACTACAGGTTATTTCAACCACTGTCATTCCTAATAGTTTCCGGTTGGTTACTATTATTTATTTAATTTTAACTAACCTAACTTTGTAAAACCGCTGGTCGACAAGGTTACGAATTGGGGCCCACAAAAGTCGAAAACATTTACGTGATTTTTCGGCCATGTATCGTGTACGTACTCGCGGTAGTACGACGTCGGACAAAAGCCGTACGAAAAATCTGGTTGGATATATAAAACTCGTAAGTCGACGAGGAGTATCGTATCTCGTCGAAAAGCGTTTACGTTCCGTCGGACGGCGAAAAATTTCGAAAACTCTAAACGACGGAATCGACAGAATTCAATTTCGGTTACACGCGTTGTTACGGCGTTTAAAATAAAAAATGTTCGATAGGTCCGAATTGACGTTATTAAAACTTCCGACGCGATTCCGACCATACGTCGCTAAGTTTTTTCGCTTTTCTTAGTTTAAACTTCAAACCCCTAACGACGCTATAATATTTATAGGAGGTGGGCTCGTTTAGGTGAAAATCGCGTCTTGTTGTCACGTAACCGTAATTACTTTGTTAATTATTCGGACGCTTTCACATTCCTATGGAATACGGCAGACGTGCATTTACTTACTCGAAAACATTTGACAAATACGACGAATTCGTTTATTAGGAAAAACGAAATGTTCTCAATACGTACACCTTTTACAAGCATTCTTTTGATGTTTACCAAAAAAAATCTTCGTCATTCATCGGGCATAATTATGAGTAGAAATGATTCTCGCCTTTAATATTATCGCTAATTAAAAATCGTTCGTTCCTTTACGTTTGTTTTAAAAGTTAAATTATTGTATAATAGGTACCGGTCGGGTCATTTCGTATTTCTTAAGGATTTTCTGTTTTCGGAACGAGCGCGAAAACGAATATTTCGAAGGTTTATAAAAAGGTATTAAAATGATGGAGCGCTTCTTTCGTTATAATTGATATCCGTCAAATAGAGTGAAATAAAAACACAAGATCGCTTACTTATTTTGTAGAAAAACCAATTACTTTAGCGTTTATATATTACCCCTCCTACCCCACCCGCCGGAAATAACGAAAAGAACCAATAAAATGACGTAGTATCGAGAAAATTTAGCGCGTAGTGTAATTTGGTCTAAACATCCATAAACGTAAAAAAGAGACGATTTTTTCTTCGGTTTTCGCGTTTTTCGACGAAATTGAATATTATAGGTACTCGTTGGTCGTCGTCGTGCCAAATATTTCGTGTTCGTGTACGGTGCTACGGTAAATTGAACCCAATTGACTGACTGTACTCGCGTTTATAAGTTTGAAGCTAATAACGGTAATATTTCGACGCGGAATAATTACTGTACCGCGGTCGATATAAAAGCCGTAAAAAACGAGTGTATACGACGACCTTCGATGGTAAACGTTGTCTACGCGTGTGCCGGGCAAACGATAACTTGACGAAAAAATTGAAATGAACCGTAAAACGAAAAGTGCATTTTCATCGGATATCATTACCGTAGATTTTATATCCATTCCGTTACTAGTTTTACGCATCCCAGGAGTCTTGTTCTTATCGTCGGAAAATGTGTCTTTATTTTTCTGAATGTGTTTTTCTTTTTTCTTCCTTCGTCTTCGTTGCCTATCCACCTATCTGCCTATATGGATTTATTTTTATTGCGGCCTTGTTAGGGGTTCGATCCACCGGCAAGCTTGTTCGGTCTAAAAGTCACGAGTAATGTATAGTTTTCGTTTTATCTGTACACACCCACACACACATACACCCACCCACCCACACACACCCACACACACACACACACACACACACACACACACACACACACACACACACACACACACACACACACACACACACACATATATATATATATATATATATGGAAACAGAACTTATCTGGACGAATAACAATACACACGAATGAATAAAATACGAAAATTTCGAGTATTTATTTTCCCGGGAGATATCGAAAACGAGTTTGTGATGTGGCAAAAACTTCGAATTCCCCGCGTTTTTGTCCGTGTATTATTGCCGTTTCGTATTTGGTTCGTTGGTACTTATTTAACGTATTTGACGACAACAGGCCGTTCGTTGTCTATCCTAACTCCGTATTTCATTAGTATTTCATTATCGGCGCGTTATTATTATCCATATAATACACCTAAGCGTAATAACTAACCGCATACGGAAAAGTTTAAAAAACACCGGCAAATGTTTACGGGGAAATACGATATTTATATAGATATATTAATATCGCGACGTCGACGTAAACGCGTAAATTTCAAGCAAATTATTATACGAAGTTTAGAAAACCGTCGTTAACCGCGTTAAAATATTTCCCGCGCCCCATAAACAATAATAATGAACTCGAACGTTAAATAACAAAATACGTATCAATTACGGTGCCCTTACGTTGGCTTCGGATGATCGCGAATAACGACACGATAAATATCGAAGGCAAAATACGCGCCTAATACGTGGAAACCGGCGCAATTTTCGGTTCTCGTATCCAAATCTATATCGCCGTACGCCGTAGACGCTTTGTACGTACGTATATACGGGTAAACCGATCGTCCAAAACGTGTTTCGCGGTAAGCGTGGCAGTTTGTTTTACCGAGAAGTAATCGCCGGTAGCCTACTCTTATTGAAAAATATCGACCGTTTCGTTGGATACTGGAAGCTTGCAAACCGAAGGAATGCTAAAACTCCGGAATTGTATTTCAGTACCAGAATTAACGTAACGATGGAACAATAATCGTAATTCGATAACATTTTATTATAGGCGTTCGACGACGAGTAAAACGTCATTCTCAATTTGCTGGATCCCGTGAAAAATCCGAACGAAATCGTACTTAGTTTCATTTAAGTCCGATCCGAATTTCGCTCGAACTTCGTGTTTGTATAATATTACCTATATCGAGTCGTCTTGCCGGAATCCCTTGTACGCCTATGAAATGAATTGTTCGCGACACGCGTCGCGCTGACCGTGACGTGTTAATTATAAATGAAAATCGACGTCGACTACGTATGTTGCTTAAAAACGCCGTTAGTCTCGTGTTCAAGTGCATCAAACGGAATTCACGCGGTTTATTCTGTATAAGTTATCGCGCGAGAATAATCGATTATTATTTCTGTTTCTAAATATACAGCGACCGGTATAATCAATTCCATTAAATAAGTAAATACCGCGAACCATAGATTCGTCGTATTGGAACAAACACATGTAAAACCATTGAAATAATTGAAAATTAAAATAACGTCGAATAATTCGAATTTATAAATTTCGATAAAAATTTATTTTGTGAATTACGCGCGATTATTATTATAAAATTATAAACCGGTGTAATATACGTTTTATTTAGAAAAACTCTAAGTGATAATATACGTAAATTATCACTATTATGCGCTCGTAAAAATACATATACTTATTTACGCGAAAAATACAATTTTTCACGAACCCAGTTAATCGAATTGAAAACAAATTATGCAACGCCGCAAACAGTAATCAATTTCAATTAGTCTATAACATAATACACTATAATAACGTCAAACTATATTTAATAATAAATGTTTACTAAAGATAAAGTTCGTATAAACATTTTCAAACGCTTCTTAAATACGCGCCGAAGTCTCGCGTATAAATTATAATTAACTTGTGAGCGTGATTAAGAATAATCAAAAAGTAGGGGATAACCTATTTTATAAAACGTACAATATTGTATACTGAAAATTTTTTAATTTTTACGAATAGTAGTTTGATCAAAGTATTAATCTTAGTTCGTACGACGTTAAACGCCATATAAATATTTATAAAATTTAAATATGGTTTTAAAAATAATATCGCGATAATTTATATCGAAAATTGTCTATTTAATATCGAACGCGTCTAAACGATATATTATGTTTGAACATAATTAAATGCATATATACAATTCGTAATTATTAATTATTCGAGCGCAATATATTAATTTTAATTTTTAAAAAATATATAATTCGTTTAAATTCAACACGTATTTTGTTTTGACGAGCTTTAATTAGGTACTTAACTTAATGGAGAAAATCTTTCAAAAATCAACATTTAATTTCGTCGTTATAAAACTTAAAGGGACTTTACTATATTGGTGATTTAGCATTCAACCGTGTACAAGAATGAAAAAACTCATTCTTTGAAGTTTAAAAAGTATTTTTGAAAACTTTTTTCATTCTACAAAATGGTTAACATAATAAGGCTCTTTCATAATTTCGTTCGATGTCTTATGTACTCTAAGAGGTTAAAAAAATGATCAACTACATTCATCAAAGCACCTTGGAAAAGTGTTTATTATTTTAATCCCTTAACTTATTCGGTGGCTTTTTGTTTGTTCGCATTGGTCAAATTAAGCTACGCGTATTTATGTTTATTAAATTAAAAAATGTACACACGTGTTCTTTATAATGTAAGATTTTATTCTGTACAGATCTTATAGTCCAATTAAACACGGAAGATCTGTACATAAATACGTTAAACTTTTTTAATTAACTAAACTGCTTATGCCATGTTAAATAATTATTATCAAAACACAACTTTATTAATTTTGTGTTGACTTCTTATATTTACTTATCGACATTTTATTATTATTATATAATGTTGTTGAACAGCACATATTGCCATATCAAATATACTGAATTATTGAAGAATTAACGAAATATTCCTTGTAATTTTCTTACTTTCGAAATAATCTACTATAAACGATACTTATTCATATTGAATGCGAATAATGATTTGTTTTATCTAACCCTAACGCGTTAAATATTTCAATGATTTTTTTTGATAAATTATACCGTCTCTGTAATCCAATAGAAAAGAAAACGCTATTTTTTCTAATAACATCGTCTAAATTACGCGTAAAAAGCCGTACACGCCTGTTTTAATTGTTGAAGATGACATCGAAAATTTAAAATGGCCAAATTATCGTAAAAATTGCCACAATTATGTCGAAGACAATCGACATGAAACAAATTTCTCGTATGTTATTGTAGAATTTGGAAGTCAGTTTTTATAAAACGTCAATTTACCTTGAAAAATAAAAAAAATAAACACCGATTATGTATATTATTTTTAAGATTATTAAAGTTAAGCAAATTAACTAATTTTTTTATTCGACGTATTAAGTTGATATAAAATAAATTCACGTTTAAAATTATTTATTTCTTTCTTTTTGACTTCGAAAATTAAACATTTTAATTATCTACTTATCGTTAAAAAATAATACTAGCAAAAATAAAATCTTTTTTACATCTTATATTGTCTTCAGTATAATCATGTTTGTAAAAATTGAATACAATGAATTCTATCAATAGTATTTGACGTTATCTATATTATCGCTAAATAAACATAATTTAAACAATTTGTTCGATTAATTAACTTGTAGTTAACACGTTTTTAGCTTAATGGACTAACGTTCTTTACACGTTCGGTTGAAATGAAAAAAATTAATTATCAAATAAAATGTTGATTTTTGAAAAATTAACGCGTTATGTAAAATAATTAAAACGATCTTAACCTCTTAACTTAATTTTAACTTTTAACACATTAATTTCCGACTATTTCAACTTCATAATTTGTAAAAAAGAACGAGTACGTTCGTGTTATTAATTTTGAAATAAAATAATATTTTACTAAATCCTTATCGCTCGTTGTCTAATCAAGTCTTATACTTATTAAGAAGGCCGCGTTTTTCTCCAATTTTTATCGAACTTTATTATAAACGACTATTCAGAATATACATTTGAACACTATAACCCGATCGAGTTTCGTGACGTTCCGTCACAGTGATTTTATGGTCGAATTCTGACTGGTCCAAAAAGTAAATATAAACTGAACAGCCTTTGATTCTCTTGACGAAAGTTTCAAGATGTTTTGTCAACAGATCGCGGACAGCAATGCAAATTGTATACTTTATGAATGTTTTACTTAACGACCATTCCGACCAATCGCCGCTGGTAGTTCAATTACGAATGTTCGAAACACGAGTACACTATTTGGCGCTGGTATACATCATAAGTAAATCCCAAAAGGGTATCAAAGTATTTCGTTTTACGTTAACAAACGCGAATACCGCTGTTAAATACACCGAGATTATTTTTAAAATACCTAACGAAATCTTTTATGGAATCGTTGCTCGTTACGTTTTCAAATATGAACGATCATTCGCAAATATTCATTAAGAAATTACCGCGAAAAATGTTCAAATAACCTAGTTCGTTCTTTAATTTATTTGCGCGGTCGTCTAATTTCACTTTATCTAAACAAACAATTTAAGTGTTCTTTTTTCGTTTTCGCGAATATTAAGTTATTAGTAATAAAAAGAAATATATATATTTAATTCCTTAGAAGCGCGCGAGATCTAATATTTTATTTTCTAAATCGCGTACCTTACAATAAATTACAAACAATTAATAAACAACGGATTATCGTGCGTAAATGAAAGACAATTATTGCAAAAGGAGATGAGGTAATATAGAATCGAAAAATATATGCAGAACCATTTCCCCCCCGCTGTCAATTTTCCTAAAAACAAAAGTAATAATAATAAATGTTCATTCGCTCTACTTTCACTGTAAGATACCATATTTCTTCGATAATGGTTAAAAACGATTATTTTCGGTAATCTCCGAATATTATTTTCGTTAATTCGAATAAGAGAAAATAACAAGTAGTTAATACAATAAATGTATCAGTTTATTGTTAACTAACCGGGCTTGATATAATAACGTATTATGGTAATAGCGTGGTTGAATTTACAGTTGATTTCGAATTCAGAAGTACTTTTGGACTTTTATTTTTGAAATATTTATAGACGTTCTGTGAACTTTCGACGTAAAATCGCAAATGTTATTAATACATAAATTCGGAAACCCCAGGATTGTTGAAATCGTCGAATCGACGATATATTTAGCCGAAATCGATCGAAATATTCGAAACGTTTTAACGTTTGGAACGTTTCTGAAATTTGTGAACAATTTTTGCCCGTGTTTCGCGTCTATTAGTTTCGGAATATAAAATTCAACGAAAAAATCGAAGGTGTCCGTGATTTTGCCAAGTTTCCGCGATTTTCGGGTACTATATTTTTTACTACTATTATAAGTTAAAAAAAAATTCCCGGGACGCTCTAAAAAAAACCCCCCCGTCGTGTCAAATAAAATACTGTCTGTATACAATTTATTAGCGAAATATAGTACTAACGTTAAAATCGGAACGCATGTTCTATACGGAAAATCGCGTCAGATGATAATCGCCGCGCAAATATATGGAATAACCGACGAAACAGTCGGTACCAATAGGTTATTTTTTCAGTATCAAATGATATATGATTTTTGAAAGACAACGTGTCTACGACCAAAACTAAAAAAGTAAACAAATCCCCAAATCCCGAGACACCTAAAACTCGAACGGAACCGTCGTGGTGTTGTTAAACAACGACGTAATTTGACTGGAAAACAATACCGCAACGAATGGCACTTGTTATTATTGCAGACGGTAATAGACGCCGCCGAAATCGAAATGTTCTTTGCGTCGCCGTTCTGTTTCTTTCGTTTTCTAGACAGCCGTGACATCGCCCGTCGACGGTCCCGTCGAATTCGCCCGGCATACGAACACGCCGGCCCGTACAATAACGCGTGCGAGTGTCGACCGTTACGGCGAACTTTTAACGTTTTTTCCACCGGTCGTTCTTTTCTCTTTTTCCATCGTAAACTCGCCCCTCTGTGCCGGCAAGCGGACGGCACGGAAACGCGCGAAACGGTTTTTTTTCCTCTCCAATTGTTACTGTCGTAGGTCAAAAACAATTATGCCCGCGCGCGAAGATAATATGCTAATATTTTAACGACTTGAACTGCACCTATAATAGGCCGGTTATTGCCTTCGTCTGCGACCGCGTTCCGAAATTGCCATTTTTATACGTTACTGTCGCCGTATATATTCCGATACGTGTACGACATACTTAATGTATACACCAGTACACACACGCGCGCGCTCAGACATTTGTGTATCGAACGTTTAATAATAAAAACTTTTCTTCTCGTACACAATTCGCGTCGTCGGGAATAGAGTTCGGGCGCGATGGTTGAACGGCGCCCGAATAGAAAAAACACGATACGTAATTGGCTTATTGAAATAAACGCGCGACGCCAGGCGGAATCTAACCGGTCGCGAATTGTTTCACGGAAACTTGGCTACGACTCTAACGGTAACACGAAAAACCTAATCGCGTACGGTTTTATATTTAATGCCGAAACAATATTGCCGTTTCACCGTACGTCTGCGTTTTGTTATCTCGTTATTTGTTCGTTGTAAGCCGAAACCGCCGGCCACGCAATTAATTAAAGTATTCCCCCAAAAAAAAAACTATTCTATTACGGTCGAGACGTTTTTAAGATTTCAATATACGCTACATTGCCGAATACGCTGAACAATAGGACAATATCTTTTCGGGAAACTCGATAAACGCCGGCGGGCATCCGAAGAACATCACGTACGGTAATTACGTACGAAAATCGTAGTGCCCCGCGATATTACGCTAATATCTTCTATAAAACAATTATTTATCGTTTTCACGTGCTCATAAAGAGCCCTGTTATTGGTTCATATTTTTATTGACACAACTAAAACGGTTTTTTCTTAAATATATATATATAATACTGTGTCATAATATATTTGCCTTCGCTGAATTATTAAAATTAATGTTTACTTTACATAAAGACGTTATGAGAAAAAGTAATAAATAACTCATTTAGAAGTCGAGTAACATATATGATACCGTCACATTAATATATATTAATTTTTAAATAAATGAGAAAGAAAAACGACCTCGAATGTTATATTAAATCATTTAATAAATAAATATATATATAGTTTTCTAATTTCTACTAAAAGCTTTTAAATAATAAATAAAGCGAAAGTCTAAAAAAGGAAAAACTATAAATTTTAAATTTTTTGTCATCTAAAGCGAAGGTTTCGAAGTTTTATTTGAGTAGATATTTCGTACGTAACAGGAGTAAATTAACGATTTATTGTTATTTAACGAGACCAACGGAATTTTTATAAACGGATTCGTATACGTATTCGTCCGACTCATCGACTGAGAGTCGTATTGAAATGTACGCGTCGGAACGGAATTTACTTTTGACGAATATACCGATCAAATTAGTGTTTATCGTGACCCAATGTAATAATTTAACTATCTTGTTAAGTTTGATAAAAAAATTGTTCGGCTCCGTCTTGTTATTCAATCAGGACGAAATAACGACAAATTCGTATTTTAGACGATAATAATAATAGTTTATCATAAAATTGGTGATACGTGTTCACGCTGGACCTACAACTTGAATTTTATAAAACAAAATTAACTAATCGTCACGTAAATAATAAGTTTACATGTTAATATAAAAGTACTGTAATACACGCTCGAAATAATATTATATAGTTTATGATATTGATTTTGAACGTATTGAAAATGTTGAGTACGCTATTTTTTATTCAGTCCTCGTAACTTTTCCCTATTCATTTTAATTATGCGTAATTCATATCTATATATATATATATGTGTGTGTGTGTGTGTGTGTGTGTGTGTGTGTGTGTGTGTGTGTGTGTGTGTGTGTGTGTGTGTATGTATGTATATGTGTGTGTGGGCGCGTATCAAAATAAATAAAAAACGATAATAAATAACAATTTTTTTATTTGGCACCATAGTGTATCGTAATAATAATAAACTGTATAGTTTATTAAGTTTCAACGCGGTGTTCGGTTTTATACACGAATTTTCCGTGTGAATTTTTTTCGAACCCAGCACACCAAGTTCAACCGCACTTAAACGTCACCATAATTTGTCTAATTTTAATGTACAATTCAATAGTACGAAATGTCTAACACAGTACCATAATATAAGAACTCGAAAGTTTACGAAATTGTATAAATATTTATACTATCGGGAAAACTACAATATGTAACACAAACCATATGGAACATTTATAAATATATATATATATACATTCCGGCCAATTATTTTGTAAATAAAATTTTAATATTCCGTCGCCACATTTCCCGTTGTGTGTCAGTGACTAAAATTGCAAATGGTAGTTATTCAATAAGATAGTGTTTCGTGTAATTAAAAAGTGTCCCCATACAAATTTATATTCAACTATTTATAATCAACACTGAGCTTTGCTCGGGATTGTTTATCGTTAATCGTCGCTCTTATATAATTAAAATAATCGTAATACACTAAAATACGGCTTTTCCATATTATTTTGAAGTTATTCGACGTTTTTATTTCAAATATGTTTAACGTTTATACGATCCGTTTTATATATATATATATATATATATTTGTTTTTTTATTATTTTAATACGTTTAATGTAAAAATTAAAAATTACAATAAACACCGTACGCATTATAATAATTACTATTTCCATAAATTCGATTTATTAGCTAGTTTTAAACGTCGTTATGTTTCCTCCTAACTAATAAATTTCTGTACATTTTCACCTGGCCATCTCTGAAGTAGACATTTTTTACGTCTCTATCTGATGAAACACACGTACTTTATAACGTATAAAACCACACGTACCCGTTTCGAACGAAATGAATTGTAATTCATCGAAAGTACATTTGATCAATTTTTAATCGAATTCCTCAAAATATATAACATTTAACTTAAGTAAGATTAAAAATAATTAAATTTTAATAAAACGCGAGAAAAGAACAAATATTTATTTTCGTAAATAATAAAAAAGTTAAAAACTATTTGCAAAAGTGGTTATGAATTTTTTTTCAACAAGATTTCGACAAAAAAAAACAGTTCTTTGTGCTTTGATACACAATAGAATATACATGTCTACAACAACAATATATATATATTTATAATGAAACTCTATAACTATAAGAAATTCTATTACGATAAAAAAGGGTAATAGCGAATGAAAGGAAGCACAAATATCTCTAAAAACGCAATAAAATAACTATAATAATAATACGTATACGTATATATTTCTATTGAAAGAATATTAGTATAGAACGTAAATACATAAAGTAAACTAAAAATATACGGATAATTTACCGAGCAGTATTCTGATTTATTGCACTACATATGTTAACGCCAAATTTGTACTGTAAAAGGGTGTATGGTTAGCACTATCAAAAGTGAACATATTGATGTGCGACACTTTAAGATGTCGTGAAATATACAATAATTATAATATGTAAAAATTGGAACGAATTTTATACTACACGCAAAACTATAAAGAAAATAAAACTTAAAAAGATTGACCGTCGATAAACGTATCAAAATATATATTGGACTCTGAATGAAAACGATTATAACACCATCGTATTATAAAATTGTGTGATTATAAAGTATGTATATCTCGTACCTTTTAATATAAACATACAACGCGAAACGGTTTGTTCGTTAAAATAATAGTACGCAAAGTATAACGAATGGTATTAAGAGCAGTTAATTAAGAGTACGTCTTAATTTACGTTATTATACGGTATTATAATAACTTTTATATATATAACCTGACCTAACGTTTGAATATTAAATTCGTAATTATTGATTTTTAAAATCCGACGAAGACTTCCTAAAGATTGAAATTAAAGGGCGCGACGACGTGGAAACATATTTCGTCGGAGACGAGTTTTAGCAACAATAGGTATGATTCGAGTATACGACTTATAGATAGCTCTTTCATTTTTCTCCATTCGTTACCACGAAACAGTTTAGGGACTTCGCCGGTTGGCCTTCACGTTACACGTTTATTTTTAAAAAAACAGGTAAAATTCCTACTTAACAATCACGAAATTTAAAAAAAAATAAAAATACGAAATTTTATAGTAAACGCAAAACTTAAAAGGAAATGAAACGTAAAAAGATTGACCGTCGATAAACGTGTCAAAATATATATTGGACTCTGAATGAAAACGATTAAAACATCATCGTATTAAAAAATTGTGTGATTATATAAAATGTATATTTCGTACCTTTTAATATAAACATACAACGCGAAACGGTTGATTCGTTAAAATAATAGCGCGCAAAGTATAACGAATGATATAATTAAGAGCACGTCTTAATTTACGTTATTATACGGTATTATAATAACTTTTATAAATGTATAACCTTAACCTAACCTAACGTTTGAATATTAAATTCGTAATTATCGTAACGCAAATAACCTACTTTACAAAGATAAATAACAAAAATCGACGTACGAAATTCCTACCGTTGGATTTATATAAAATAATTATAAATTTGTATATAGAGAGGATGATTTAGCCAAGCGTATAAATGATTCGGTAAATACGAATAATTTTCTACTGTATTTTTCCAAAAAAAAAAAAACGTTTTCCAGCATTTCACTCTATACATTTTTCGTTGATTTTCATATTATCACACAACGTTTACTAAACGTTACAACAACTGTATCGTCTTTTACCGTATCGATTTTTAATATCCAACGAAAACTTCCTAAGAATTGAAATTAAAGGGCGCGACGACGTGGAAACGTATATTTCCTCGGAGACGCGTTTTAGCAACAATATGTATGATTCGAGAATACGTCTTATTGATTGATAGTTCTTTCATTTTTCTTCGTTCGTAACCGCGAGACAGTTTAGCGACTTCGCCCGTTTGCCTTCACATTACACGTTTATTTTTAAATACGGCGAAAATTCGTACTTAACAATCACAAACGTTGTTCAACGTATATATTACACGGTTGCTCCGAGGCAAATGTGTGGCTTGTGCCCACACGTTCTATCTTCGAATAAATGTAATGCGCATTTTCGAGAGCTAAACGTTAGCGAGTCTGTATCGTAATTTTTTATTATTATATTTGCGGACTGCTAACAGTGTGATACAGAACGATCATTAATATTATCGCAGTGAACAGATGGGTATTACCGTTTCCGCTAAGAGCCTATGATAAAATGTTTTCGGAAAGAATTATTCGTAAACGGAATGTCGAAAAAACGTTTTCGTTTGTTTCAGTTTGTATATAGCGAAGAAAAACTATGTAAATCGCCATTTGAGAAATGCAAAGTTTACATTCGTTTAAAGCGAGACGCGATAGTCGATAATAGTCCGGGAATGTCCGTTGAACGACAACGAATAAATAACACCACGTTTACCTAAAATGTATGCAGACGATCGTTGATTGGCGATAAAAAATTACCCCGTGTCGCTCGTATACAAAGCGGCCAGTTCGTATGTCTGTCATCCAACACCGCCTAGACGTACAAACACCGATCAAGATGATCGAGGTGCCAAATGAAAGTATTCGGCGGACCGACATGAATGTCGCGACTGCCAATAGTACCGGGACGGCCGGTTTAACTGTTCCATTTTTAGACGTCCAAGTTTGTGGGCCCCTCCCCGAGTGTTCGAAACTACCGAATTGTGTAAACGGGCGGTATTTGTTTTTTTTTCCTTGACACGTTCTCGGTTGGCGGTGGATTAGTTCCGCGATTCGTTTTGAATCACGAATTTTCGTAAATCTACACGAATGTGCGCCACGTTTACGTAATACGTTTTTTTCGGCCGAACGAATCGAAATTATGTGTACGAGCTCGTAATTGTATTTCCGTAGATTCGTCAATACGACGATCACTACATATATCGTCCGATTCTCAACCACAGCAACGCGAATAATTAAGCGCCATATTGTCGAAAAATATTGCGGTGGAAACCGTGAAAAATATATACTCGCGTATTGACTGTCGGCGTAATAATAACCAATAAGTCGGTAACGCGCGTTTCGACGCACATATAGGAATAATTCAAATTTCGAAAATTCCCAACAACTCTCGGGCCGAAACGAGTACGTACGAATAATATACGTTTTAACGTAGAAATAATTTAACACGCGGAAGAAATCGATTATTCTTTTAAAATCGATTAACCGCTCTTTTGTACCTTGATTATGTAATTGTCGCGAATATTTGCTTAGAAATTATTCATAAAGTACTAACGACAACGTTACGATACGCGAATAACTAAACGTTGTATGTATGTACAATTTTCGAGTCGAAGCCCTTAAGTTTATTATAATTGTAACGAATAATTATCAATTTTTAACGTTACGATATTTCGGTTATTTAATTATGTCAATCTCTTACAGAGTTTTCGAGTTAGAATAAATAACACGAGAAAATATTATTATTACAACTTACGTAAATAAATTTAACGAGTTTCGCGATAAATTAAATTTTAAACGATTGTAAAAAAAAAAATGTTTTTCTTAATAGATTTCTATAAATCTTGAAATACGTATACGTATTGTATACGAAAATTGAAAAACCGCGATAAAATTAAACCGATGTAGTCGCAATTATTTTTTATGTCAAAAAAACTTATCGTGACAATATTATTTAAACGAACACGAGTATTGTTTTATAAATTATTTTTTGTAAAACAAAATTATAAGTACACGCTTTTTGGTTATATATACGTCCGATTAAAATAAAATTACAAGTTTAATTATAAATGTTACGATAATTTCCCTTAATATTACCGACAGGTTTGTTTATGTTAAGGTTTATTCAACTTTTTATCAATTACAATTTTAACTAAAATTAATAACCGTAAAATATAATAATTGTAATTTATGTATTTTAGGGCCAGTTAACTCGATAGTTTATTTTCTCAACATTCAATTAAAAACGAACACGGAAATGGAGGGATGTAATATTTCTATTTTTTTTAATACCATTTTTGTTTATATATTGTTACATTTTTAATAGACAACTTTTATCTCCACGAACATTTTTTAATTATATCGCTATTTTTAAAAAAAAAAATAATATCCTTGGTATCATTTTAAACGCATTTTCATGAAAAATAATACATCGAGATTAGCACTCGTCTTGTTTCTGTCGCCTTGCCGCGAACTACCCATGTTATAAACTCGTTGTTATGTTCCTAAACATTTCAACTGTAGTACGATAACCGTTTTCGCTAAATATCGTCGTTGTATATTTATAAAATTCGCCAACATTTTAAACGTCCAAAACAAATCCGTATTTTCCGTAAACGATTTTTTTTAAGTATTTTTATTTATTCAGTCGGAACTTAAAAATTAAGCGCAATTAAACAAATTTTATCTAATCGAACATCGTAAGATAATTGATTGCTAAAATTAAAATGTTTTACTTTTACGGGTACAAAAACCATGTCAACGTCAATTTGTTCAACTATTTTATTATAAATCGGAGTAATACGTACATCGATATTTAATGAAATTGTTCGATCGACGAACGTACGGAGATATTACAAACTATATGAAACATAAACGATCTTTTACGATTGTATATTTTTGCGGAAAAAATAAAGCAGTAAGCGAAAACCGTACGTTTGTGTGTCGTGTTTATAAAAATATTTTATAATCAAATTCGATAAATGATTTAGAATTAGAGCTCGATCGTACAAAAACCGCGCGAATATCTGGGAAACGTAAAACGTTTCTCACGTTATCACCGTAAACCGTAACGCGCGAATTTTATCATTCGCGAAATGTTCGTCGAAACAAATTCGCGCGTACGTGCGATATATAGTCGGTACGTTTCCGTCGTTTTCCGCCGTTCGTGAATAACCGACGGCGGCTAACGTATTGGAAAAATACGGCGCGAGATTTACGCGAGTGCCGCGGAAAAACGTATCGCGTTTTCGAATTACCGTTAGAATTGCCGAAAGAAAATGGTTTAAGGGATGAGAGTGACCGGTGACCGACGATTTTCCTAAAAAAAACAAGCCGAAACGTATTTGGCGCGCGAACGCATCGTTCACGATTTTCGCGCGTCAATCCGTGGCGAATACACCGAGCACGGGACATAAGCCCGGGCACAAGTCGCGGTGGGACGCGCGCGTAAAACGCCAAAAGAAATTTTAAAAAAAAAAGACACGTACCTGACGACGTTTGCGAAACGATCGCAATGGCGAGACCCAAGTACGTGACTCGCCGGTCCATGTTCGCGCGATACTGGTCGTCGTCAACCGCGTGTGCTTGGCGACGGAGACTTGAGAGACGACGACGACGACGACGACGGCGGCGGCGGCGGCGTTTACTATAATAGCAACTACGAATACGTATTTACGTGTGTATGTGTACAGGTACGCCACGGGCACGCGTTTCCCGTCGCCGGCGGTGTTGTCCAACGTCTGGCCGTGCCGAGCGTGTTACGCGCCGATGGCACGCCCCTAAACGCGGATCGACACGCGCGTACGACGACAACGGCGGCATCATGGACGTCGCGAACGTTCGCCGCCGTTCGTTTTTCCGACCAACAACAACCGTAGTCGACGGAATTCGAAAAAATCGTCGTTGTCTTCCGGCCGATTCGGTTCCGCCGTCTACGAGGGCGGTTGACACCGAACGCCGGCGTCAAAATTATCCCGCCGCTTTTGTGTCCCGAGTTTTCGGATAACCGAAATCCCGGCCCGTCGTTATTCTCGGTCGGTCGAACGAACGACGTACGTGTGTTGTGTATGTGTAGACGTCGGCATTCCATTGATCTCGCTCGACGATACCAAAGAACGTTTTCCACAATTATCGGGTTATCGAACGACCGTTCTGGTAACGGGTGATTGCGTAGTCGACGAACTTTGAATTTCGTTCTTTTTGGCGCTTCTGTCGGGAGGGGGGGGTCGAATAAACGTGACGTACTTAAACGCTATCCGATGCTATCGAGTATTCTATAGGCGGTGACTGCAACTTTTCCGGGGTGTCTAAATTCCATCGACCGGCCCCCGTATTAAACTGGATACGTACCCGTCAACGAATACGACGTCTGAACGTGTAAACATTACGGTTTGTACGATTAGCGACGAAATAAATAAACGCCCGTACCGTGTGTCCGATAAAAAGTCGATTTTCGCGAATTTCCGGCAAATCTATTTTCGTCGTCCCGCGTCGTCTCTGTTCAAAAACGAAATGTTCCGTTATACGTGTTACGCGCAAATCGTCCGACTCGCGCGAATTCCGAACTACGTTTAGAAATAAACACTGTGAATGCTTAACGTATTTTGACGCCTGTTAGAGTAACGTATGTAATTCAGCGTCCTCGAAGTTAAATTTTTTTTTTTAAATTTTTAACCGCGAATTATTGCAACTTTCTTAACGCCACGTTTAGCCCAAAGTTGATGTAAAGTTTTCGAAAGTTTTTTAATCTTTCTGTATTAAATAAGTATAAAACTGAAATTACGAAAAAAGAAATTTAATTCCTGATACACGTTGAAGATTCGTCTATTGTTTTTCAAATTTCACCGACTTGGAGCACTTAAAAAAATTATCTACCAAAACGATTAATATAAATAATTCGGGCTTCGCTTAAGTTTTACGCACATTACGCCGAAATTCGATTAGAAAATACAGTAAAAATAAACAATAATCAACCATATCGTTTTTATCGGATAAGTAAATATTTTAACGCTTGTTCTCTAATTTGCACGAATGTTTTTTTTAATGTTCAGGTTCCGACATTTTACTCGATTACATTTATGTTTTAAAAGAGAGAATTTTTCTCGTTATTATTATACGATAACGGTATGTATTATTCGAAAATTATTTGATTCTCCGTATAAAACGTTCCGTTAGGCTTTATTCTGATTTGAGATAATTCCACGTCTTCTTCACGAGTGGTTATAAATTCCGATCGAGTTATTTATAAGCGATTTCATTTTGTTAGGCAGAGGTTTTCAATAAAACACCAATTACCGATATTGCGTTTGAATGGAGTAAGTTGACTAGATGTTTTGTAATAGTATATCATATAACGTTTAGATAACGTTTAAAGTGTATCGATTATTTAACGTTTTATACGTATTACGATAAACTAACGAGTTATATGCGTATCGTTTGAATAATTAGTGTTACACAATTAAAAATCGTAGTTTTCAAACGAGTGTAACATTAACGCCCCGAGATCTCCGATACACCTATTCATATTTATTATATGTATATTTTACTCCGCCTTAATACAAAGAAACCGTTTTATTTATTTGGCAATTGTCAATAAAAGCTACACCGCTTTTGACTTAGTTCCTAGGTCACATTAAATGGAAAAAACAATACATGACTTCCA
The DNA here is from genome assembly GCA_025469175.1 of Geopemphigus sp. TES_GeoC_2020. Taxonomy (NCBI): domain Eukaryota; kingdom Metazoa; phylum Arthropoda; class Insecta; order Hemiptera; family Aphididae; genus Geopemphigus; species Geopemphigus sp. TES_GeoC_2020. The sequence continues at coordinate 7,033 of JAIPRN010002472.1, read as the reverse complement.
GAAAAAAACAAGCATTTTTCGAATTCTCCGTATTTATATTTATATGTATGTTTTAAACGATCACGATAGATAATTAATCGTTCGTTAATTCATTTATTAAATTAACAATATAACGCCTATATAATTAACGTATTCGCAATTTGAATAGTTTATCCACATAGTTTAACTTTAAATTTGTAAACGTTTGTACATGCGAAATTTAATTTAACGATAAATCGAAAACAATCATGCAATAATAAAAACGTACAGAAAAACGAAATTTAAAATTTGGTTAGGAAATTTAGAAATATCGAGTCAATTATTAATACTTAAACGAGAAACAAAAGTTGATACGTGTTTTTTTTTAATTCGTGTACGCATTATTCGCGTCATTCATATATTACGAAAAGTTTTAATTTAATTAAAAGATATTCCGATATCGGGAGATTCAAAATCGATACTTTTCGATAAAGTATTTTTTCCTTTTTGCGAAACATTCGTTAAATTTAAAATTACATAGATTATTAACAATTTTATAATTTAATAATAGTTTTTCAGTTACATAGAGACGTCAAAACTTCGAAATTATTAAATTCGTAATAAATCGAATGACGCTAACCGACACATAAAACCAAATAATGTCGATGGGAAATACTGTCTAAGAGTTTTAACCGGTATAATATATTTTTTCACTTTATTATCTAACGTTGGAATTTTATATTCTGCCATTTTCCGTGATCAACGTACGTATTTAGAATTAGTTTCAGCCACCGGCATATAAATTTTGGGCGTTAACGCTAATTTCAACGTTACTTACAAAGTCACAACTTTGGAATATTATTTATATTCATTACGATTATATTAACATATCAAAATATACGTTTCGTCTGAACAAAAATCAACCATAACTGGTATATATATATATAATTATATAATTACATTCTGTTTGAGAAAATTGCAGTTTTGGTATTCATTATTAATATTTTGATTATTGGAATGTCCGTGTTCAAATAACTGTAATTCGGAATCAACAAACATTTTGATATTAAATTGTTGGCTCGTGAATACAAAAAAATTCCTTTAAACGATTTATTAATATAATGTCTAAAGTTAATTATTTTGAGTATGTAGTATGGAATTAATAAAACATAGATATTTTTGACGAATTGCTTTGGAATTTTTTGATTAGCTGTACACGTAATTACACACAATCCACGTATATAGCTGTACTTATATACACACAGTTGTATAATCAGCGACGAAATTAATCAACAAATCGATTCGGTCTTTGTAGCGTTGACGAAGATTTGAAATTTGAACACGATTTTCGTTTTTTTTTTTTTTTTAACAAAGGGCTTCGGTCTATTTGTTTATAATAATTAAAACCGTGTGTAGTCTTTGTGGTAACTATGCAAGTTAATCAGAAACCAAATGTCTGGGGGCCTTTTATCAAAGGATTTTCGTTATGAGAACTAATATTGTGCATGACAATGGCGAACGAAATATCAAGAGCCGCGCGTTTTAGTACTTGATAATTTCGCGTAACTACGTATGTATACAGTATACGCACGTTCTATCACGTTATGTAATATTAATTCGAAATACCCGAGGAAAGTAAAAGTACCGAATATATAATAAAACAACTGTTTGCTATTTAATAAACGAACGATCTAACACCTGAGACGTACACAACGTAAACATATTATCCGCTCGATTAGTGATTATTCCTAAAATAATGGCGTTTCGACGATTATTATTCTATGGTTTCGATTACCCGACGAACTGATTTGTATTTAGGAATCGTTTGGAACGTCAAACGATAACTCGAACTATGACGATATCGCGTAAATATGGCGTCGATAACGTCGACACTACGTATATAAAATTAGGAATTGAACCGGACGCGCGTCGCAAATCGACGAAAAATGTACGCAGCGGCGCGTGCTCGACGTATTATTGAAACTATTCGAGTGCGAACGAATAAAAACCGCGAACGTTTTATTTTTAACCGTAGCTAATTCTCGTCGTCGTGCGTCGTTACGTATGCGTAATATCTGGGCACAGTGATTTAAGCAGAATTGCCGATTAGTCGGCGCTAGATAACGAAACGTCTACAAGTAACGAAACCCTCAAAACTCAGCGCTATTATTGACAAAAAAAAAAAAAACGAACGTATTTTTTCGAACGGTCGACGTACATATGGAATACGTAATACGGAAAGTACGACAAAAATTTACGATGGGCGACGAACGCACGTTTAACGAACGCGAACATTGAAATAAAAGTTTCGAAAATTGTCGATCATTTTATCTCTCGTGTGAAACTGTGTGACTTCACTAGTATATATTACAAATTGTATTTCGAAACTCGCTCCGAACTAATAATATCATAAAAATATAATCGCTCGGAACATTACGATTTGCATTTTTTACGTTTGCAGTAATGGATTGCATGTGCAAGTCACAAAGTGCTAATGCACACACAAATAACATTAGTCACGTATCAATCAAAAACGGCGAATTACATTAGTCTGGAACGAACAAAACTACTGTACAATTCGCGAATTCACGATAATATCAGAAATTTATAATACAGTCGTGAAATAACACTCGTGCGAAATTTCGAGACGGCACAAAATGCTTAATAATAATAATATTTCTGTTGTTTAATCATTTACAGAGATCCCGTTGTCGGCATTATTTTTCAAATTAAATCCGCCTCGCCATTGTACCTTTTTACGAGAATCAATTGTTGTCCAATACATTTTCTGTAAAAATGATATCTGTTTACTCTTTTGCGCAACACGATAACTTAAATTCCGTTGTCAATATTACGAATTGTCGTTCTTTGCGCAAGACGTATTATAATTTATTATCGTTTTGAAAAGTCAATTTGCGGATTTTAATCGAACTTCATTTCCCGAAATTTTAATACTTTTAATTTCCGAAAATAATATTATTATTTTTATTTTTATACACTCCACATTTTTACCACATTTTACGAAAAACATTAAACGCATTTTCCAATAATTTTTCAACATTATTAAAATAACTTTTATTATTATTATTATTATCTTCGTTATATATTTAATTAATTATTAGATTTAATTAGGAAAATGTTTGCAACAAAAAAATGTTTGTCATTTCATAGACTATTCTGAAGTTATGAAAAAAAAATTAAATCCCTATACGTTCAGGAGCCTTAATTATAATTTAATCGTGATTTTTGAAAATATTAATTTTTTTTATAGTTTTATCTATTTTTAATAATCACAGTATTATTACGTAAAATTAATCTTAATTTTAAAATGTTCATCATTAAACGCTCCGAACAATGTTTTAATCCACGTACATTACAACTTACAACAAAAGCATTTCGTATTAACAACATACAAAAACTTATTGTTTTATTCAATTGTGAGTTACAACTCATCATGTTATTCATAATATATCCATAAACTTCTTATTACTTTTCAAAAGTTACTTAGTTAATATAAAATTTTACGTCCGTATGAAATTTAATTTTATATTTCGTAATAAATTTCATTACATACACAATACATAACGATTTGAAACTCAAATTATTTTGTAATTACGTTTTAGTCGAATTACCATTTTGCTTTTTTATCTTTCAGTACTATATAAAACACGTAGCGTATTTAATTCCTTCAGATTAGTGGTTATTTTTCGTTTATTTTATGAAGTATATTATAGTTACGTGATAATGAATATACCAAAATATTAATTCGTATTTCTGCAAATATATCCAAAATTTGTCGAAATACATAAATAGAGACGCGTAAAAATATACGATAATTTTAAACGAAACAATCACAATATTAGAATTATTATTATGTATATATGTATAGTATAAATTGAATTAAAGAAAACACTCTCAAATTTGGATATGTGACTTATAGATTATCGAATTACTTTTAAAATATTTAAACGGTGGGAAATTTTATATCGTGGTTGACAATTTAATATATTCGTTTCGTTTATTATTTTAAAAGTAATAAAGATATTTGATATAAATACATTTTTAAATAACACTGGTTTATAGATAATTATATTGATTTTTCAAATTGAATACCGACATTTTTCATTACTTAAGAAGAAATATATGGAAAAGGGAAACTCAATACGTCCGTTTATGACAATTTTCACCGTATGTTTGGTGATCGCATTGTGACAGACTTAAAATTATTTCTGTGGTTAAATCGTTATTCGTATTTATTTAACGAATGTACGTATGGATTTGAAATTTTGCATTCGATTTAAAAACAAATTACTATCGCATTAATTCTTTTCGATCGAGTTTTCTTTTATGAATTTCAATGTTTCAAACTCCATTTTCTTTAGTGGGTATAAGTAAAATTAATGTAAAAGTCAGATAAAATAAACCGCGATACAATAAAATGTAAAACACAAATTCTATAGACTCGGTGAAATTATTAATTACGGTACTAATTTTGTTCAATATGAAATATAATTTCTACATTCTTTACAGTTAATAGTAATGATTTTCGTTATTTAGTTTATATGGAATATAATATTATATTACACAAAGTATAAGGCCGTAACTATAGTGTTAATGTCTAAAACCGAGCATTAACAAGTGAAAAGTTGAAATTTGGGTAGAAAATATGTCGGTCTTTTAATTAAATAACTCAACGCGTTTCATGTTTTTTCACATTCAATTTTAAACTAACTAAATGACTATTTTTCAAACTTACATATTTACTTGGAATTAACTCCATATAAAGATTTTTAAATTAAGTTAAATAAATTCAAGGGGCAATTCAAATTTTTCAAATACGCTATTTCCGTTATTATTTATAATATTTATATACGCCAGGTTTTAAAAAGTCATAGAAATCTTGTATGTAGAATACAAAAATATACGCAATTCGTTTTAATTTCCTCAGCTTTTGAACAACAACCGTAACAGGTCTTCCGATGTTTATTTGTAATGTCGCGTAAAAAAATATTTAACTTTTGAGCCAACTTTTAAAGATGTTCCGTACAATTTTTTTTATTGTAAATTAGACGGCTTTTAATTTCAATTAAGTTGTGTTACTTTTTTTAAATCGTTTTTAAACCTTCGAAGTTAGAAAAAGCATAAATAACCGTCTAATTTTATTATGACGCGAAATTAATTAATAACGTAACTTCTTATTTTTATAATAAAACGTATTGTAATATTGCGACGTAAATAATATCCCTCTAAACAAACTCGTTATAAGTTTAATGAGAACAGGCGTACAAGGTCTGCTCAGGCCGTATCGAATCTTTTGAAATTTCAACAAAAAAAAAACGTTCATTTTCAAATAAACTAATTTTTTCAAAATAGCGGGTTGTAAGAAAATACCCGCGCTTGGTTCAAACTAATAAAGATGTCGCGTTTAGAAACCTCCATTTTAATGGAATCATGTTGGAACGCGCACGCCATCGCATTTATTTTTATTTTCTCTTTGGTTCCGGAACGAACGCCTTTCAACGGAATTTCTAACCGAGAAAATAACCAGAAGTCGCGCGAATAAACGACATCCACTATGCGGATGGGGTGGGAGGCTTGATCAACCCTTACAAATTCCGTACTTGGCGGAGAAATTTCGAACAAGGTTCGAAAAATACGGAACGCGTTATCGTTGAGCAACTTTGTCCGAACATTTCGGATCCGGAAGTCTTTTTCGTCCGTTAACGTATTGGAAACGTTGCCCGATTAATTTCTAGGTAGTATTTCTCGTCAAAAGCCGGATATAATAGGCGCGTAGACACATCATATGCGTGCGCAACGTCCCTTCACCTTCGAAATATATTGATCGTTGCACCGCGTACGTGTACCGCAATTATACGAAAGGATGTAAGAGTAAAATAACAATGCGGATGGAAGATGATGGTTCTTATATCGTAAATATTTTCAATTTTATCGTCTTATACCAAATTTCGAAGAAGAGGTTTGGAGTCGCGGAGGTCCTTCAACCGCCAATGGACTAAAGTATACGGAAATAAACCGACGAACGAATAACATCGAAGTCGCCCCGAACACGGCGATTCGTTAATAGTTTTTATAAAAGAGAAAAAGCACGTACGAAAGGTTCGGTCACTGTCCGCGTTGTTGACCACAGTAAAAGGAATAAACTCCGTCCGTCCTAAAACGGACCAGACGGTCGTACCGTTACCGGTGCGTTGATGGCTGAGCCGGACGATGTTTTCACGATAGTCGGCGCACGTCCGTTTACCGCGTTTTCGAGTGGTCGCGTACACGGACGCCGAACCGGACCCGTTCGGAAAATTTCCCGGGTCGACATACAATTCGCCCGTCGGCCGTTCCCGTATATGGCGACGGGTTAGCGCGGACCCGGAGAATTATTCGTCCGCCGTTTTCTCTCGCGCGCCCGAAACGAATTTCCGACGACGAAAACATATAAAATTTATCGTTACGGTTCGAACACAATCGTCCGCCGCGCGTGCCGACGTCCGTGTACATATTTCAGTGACGTGAATACGGACGCGAGTCCGTTTCGATCGGGAACGCGCTACAATATTTATAATACGATAAAAAAAAAAAAAAAATAGTACGTCCCGTATATAATACGTTACAGCCGGGCTCCGGCACAATTTGTTCCATGGTTTCAAAAAAAAACGCGCGTTGTGTCTCGTATACAACACCGGGGGCTGACAATTATTAAAACTTAGCCGTAATAAGATTACATTATACTTTATAGTTAGTTTAGTTTGATACCTATACGTTTTCTCGCGTTTTGTTTATTTAATACACGCCGTTATTAATGTTTAGGGAACAAATTGAATTCCCTCGTATTAATAAATTTCTTCACGGTACGAAGATAAACGTCCGTCGTCGGGCCCGTAGTTTAGTAGGAAACGAATAATTGTTTATTTCGTGTTTTTTATTATTTTTTTTTTTCAAATTTTAACCTGTAGACCACGCTAACGATATATACGCTAAAACAATTATCGTACTCCGATAGTTCGTTTCCCCTAACTTATTTTGCCGTATTTACGCGAACAAGAACAAAAAAAAAAAACGA
>JAIPRN010002471.1:0-30247 GCA_025469175.1 Geopemphigus sp. TES_GeoC_2020 | reverse complement strand
TATATATACGTAATGTTATTTCGTGGTTAAAATTATTATTATTATACGTATGTGTTATGTTATAATATATTTACGAGTATATATAAAATACGCTTCTTTGTGTCTGCGACTCGTCGCGCGCGAAAATTATATGGTAATGATTATAATTGATATTATCGATAATAATAAACTAAAAACATAGGGTACTTATACGCGTCCTCGACTTTGGTCCTCACTTTTTCACACAAACATCCCCCCAAAAAAAAACGACCTTCGACTGTTGTCTATGTGGTATATTAGTATGCTATACTCGTACGCCGCCGCTACTGACTGTTGAGCTTATTATCGATATAAAACCCGTCCGCTTAAATATATATATATATATATATATTATACTTACGTCTAACGTTATTATTACTATACGCATTTTTCATTTTTTTTTTTACCTCGTCATTCCGTATTTTGTGATATCGAATTTATATTATTACTCACACACACACACACACATATATATATATATATATAACGCAAAGAGACCATTACATACGATATTATTAATTGTTTTCGAACCATTCCGGACAAGCGAAAAAAAAATTTCTTAATACTTGATCTCCATCGGTTAATTACGATTGTACCTCATACACGTCACACACTGACACTAATTTTTATACTACGCGATATACGTTGCCCTATATAATTATAATACCAGAAAATCTGGATCCTTTTTCTCGATTCATTTTTAAAAAATGTATTTTGTTGTTCACAAGCTCGCATATTTTATTGAACTTTAAACCGTACAGCGTTATAGCAGTAGCCTATATATAGCGAACGTATTCCGAATACGAGTCCGGAGAATTAGTTTGAACAGCGGACCCTAATTGGTACGCATGGATCATGAAAACTGTAAATCGATTAAATAAAACGAACGAATAGTTAGATTTTTCGTATTTAATTCATTTGCACTAGACGTAGAAACGTTGTTACGTTTATCGTTGTTTTTAATTAGCGTTTTAGGAAGGCGAAAACTTTGATCATATTCATCGAATACCGATCGCTTGATACATTCTGTATACGAAACGTGTACTGTTACAATTGAAGTAGCTATGTGCAGTCGTATGACAATATTGTAAGTCCTATTTACCGATGAATTCATTTTTTTGCTTTTCATAAAGAATCCGAAGAAGCTACAAAAGGTATACCGATATATTTAAATAAAACAATGTTGGACAGTTATATACGTTTATATTTTGACAACATTAATTTTAAAAAAAAATCCTCCGCGATTGTTACAATAATATTATAAATAGATTTTCCCAATCTCGAGACATAACCGACTCGCTCTCTCGTACCATAAGACTATCTTTTCTTCGAAATACTATTAGAACCGTCATTTTCGTTAAAATTCGCTAATATAAAAATAACCGTTTCGATTGTATAATATATTTTCGAACACGATGAATTCTCCTAAATGAGCAGTTAACGATTTACACTCGGACGAATCGAACACGCCCAACCGTAAGTCAATTTACAAAATTAACGAACGTGAATTTTAAACGATTAAAACCGCTCGGATGTTAATTATTCGCAGTATAAACAATCTGGGGAATTTATAATCATTTCGATATATATACAGGCGTATAGTAAATATTCTACAAAGGAAAATAACAATTTCCGATCGTTTTTGTTTGTTATTATAACATAAAGTGTAAATGTGTAATTGCTTCTTTGTGAATTTCACGTGTAAATTCAACGAATTCCCTTCCCTTTTACGCACGTCCGTTTACAATATATTCGCGCGTAAAATGATCGAACCGGAATTAAATTAAAAACAAGGGCGTCGGGGACGAAATAATCAAAAATTTATTTTGCCAGGTTTCCAGTTTGTTTCGTTGCACCAATATCAAATGTAAACTACCAATTTAAACAAAACCGATTTTACTTTTCCCGGTGCCTCTTTCTCGTAACGCGAATTGTTAGAACACGGTAGAACATTACCGAAATGTTCAAAAAAATTTAAATGACCACTATACACGCGACGAACTCGATGCGCGTACTCGAGAAAATACGCTCGTTTATTTGATACGGCCAATGTGTACGGTACCCGCGAAATTATGAAAACGATCAAATTTGATTCGCCAAATCGAAAAAAATAATGGTATCTTTTGGCACACCCGAAAAACAAAAACGCGTTCGACACGTCGACAATTCAGCGAAACGTTTTCAAACCGAGCTCGAAATATATTCCAATTTCCCCCCCCCCCACACAAAAAACAATGTATGCGACGCTTTTTATAGGCGCGTAATAGGTTTAAGCAAATTATTTACTCCATTCTATTCAAATCGAAAGCGGCGTCTAGTGTAGTATATTTATATACGTACATAGTCTTAACGCAATACGGTCATTCTCACATCGAACATTGTATACCACGTTACCGCTAAATATTATATTAATATATTACGACACTTTAGTTTATATATATATATATATGTGTGTGTATAAGACAAACGCTGTTGTTAATGAAAAAAGTTTAAAAAATCGTATTTATATAAAAACGATACGTGTTATTTTTTATTTGTTTCTTTTCGTTATTAAGTTAAATGTTTAATGTTTTTTTACACACACACACACATATATATATAATATATTGTACTTAAAATCATGTACTTACATACACACACATACGTATATATGATATATGACCGACCGCTTAGAGGATACGTGATGTGGTTTCATTCTTCGGCAATGGCCTAACGCACCTATAGTGCACATATATTGTACACCCACTCACCGTCCTTAGGCTAATACCCATATATATATATATATATATATATTTATATGTGCTTGTATTTGTATAATATAAACATCGTATGTGTGTGTGTGTGTGTATGTGTGTGTGTGTGTGTGTGTGTGTGTGTGTGTGTGTTATATATGTTGTGAGCTTTCGAAAAACACGTCTGTTATATTATTGTATATTATATGTTATCGTATATTTAAATATATTGTACGCGTGCAGTCGCACGAGAAATAATTTTTAGAAAATTTTAAACTTAAAAAAAAAATAATCGTAAGTATTATTACGCGAATAAGAATATATTACATTACGTATTGAATATATATTGTAAACGACGACGGCGTTGTTGAATCTGTGGAAATCGTTTGTTTTCTTTCAATATACGCGTATGGGGCGACCGTTATCGGGGTTTGAGAGGCGCCGGGCGAGTCGCGAAATTGAATTATATTATACATTACCTGGCTGGGATTACGTTAAAATTGATTTTCTTCGAGTTTCGACTTTAAACAATCGACGTCTCCAAACGGCGTTTTCCGATATCCGGCGAACTCCTTCGAGACCGGAAAAAGGCGCGTTTTACGTTTGAACGCGTTATTAACGATCGCTTCACTAACGACTAAACATCCCGCGAAACCGAATATACTATCGCCGAGAACGTCGGTAGGCCCGATTCCTGTACGACAATATTCGTCGATTAAATTGTGAACGGAAATTCCGCTCGAAATCGACGGATTGGTTACGTATAATCGCGTACGAGAATGAAATACCGGGACGACGGCATAGGGCGTAGGAAACAAATTCGATTTCCCTTGTTTTCCGCGATTTATAATAAATATTATACGTACGTAATTTGTTACGCGATCGTTATATCGTTCGTTAATTGACAATTGATTATATATTATATATATTATAATTTATCGTTTTTAATTATATTTATATAATTAGATGTTTATATATATATATATATATATATATATATATATGTATGTATGTATTACCATACACTGACGTCTGACACACAAACACACAAACACACACATACACACACACACACACATACACATGTTGACGATTGTATAATCCGTATTTTGTTGAATGTATAATACCGATATGATTTATATGTAAACAAACTATATTAATACGATGTATAGTGAGATTTATGGCGCAATAACGTTGCACTCGCGGAAAATTTAATACACGATAATAATATTTGCACAGAAATCGAAAAAAACTGTAAAACCGAACAAAAATCACCCGAGTATAATATATATATATATATATATTATATTTTAAAAGAAAACGCGAAGAACCGTATATTTATATTATATAATGTTATCACGAAAATGAAATATAATATTATACGTATATTGAGTGTGTGTGTGTGTGTGCGCGCGCGCGCGCGTTATATGGGACGAGACCCTTTTCCGTCAAAATAGCGCCGAAAAACTGAGCGTATACGATAGTCGTTTTAAAACGAGCAAATCACTTTTGAACCGATCGATCAATATCGTGTCGAAAAACCGGGATTTTCTCCCGTTATTATTGCTTGCCTGACCGATATGGATTTCCGGGGCAAACCGGAATTAGTTTCCGACCGACGGCACAACGGCCGGCGACAACCGCCAACCAGGACAAAAAAAAGCTCGACATGTTTTCGGGCGATTCTTCGAATATTATTCGATCGAAAACCTAACCCCGGGATCGGTCCAAGTGGGTAATATTTCCTTTAATTGGCCCGAATCGAACGAAAAATGAATATTTTACTCCGGCGGAAAAAGTGCGCCGGCGTAGGATTACGCCCGTTTTACGTTTATAACGAACATTATTATATACCCGAACACAGAGAGCACGTGTATTTCGTATTTTATAATTGAATCGTCGACCCCGGTGGTTTTTACGCGCGGTTCGCCAATCGGATGTTCGAGCGCGTATTTTACACGATTATAAAAATGGTCGGTACATATTCGGTCCGCGAATTTTCTAACGGTATTCGATTATTTATTGATTCACGACGGAATAACGTGGACAGATGGTTTTTTAATTTTCGGTACCGATCGTACGTGTTATATTGTCCGCGGCGTATACTTTTAAGCGTTTCTGAATATCGTGATCGAGCAGTTCGTGACGTGCCGATAAGGTAACGTTTAAACGGTGGTGCGGTGGAAGCTGACCGAAACTGCGTTGTTTCGATCCGAGACGATTGAATCGGCGAAAACCCGATCTCGGAGTGGTAACGAGAAATTTCGCGCACATTTCAGATGTATAATTAAAAAGTGTAGTTCGCGCGGTTGGCGCTCGTACCGAACGGGAACAGAAACAGCGGCGGACGTGTATTATAGCGAAATACTGGCGCGGATATAACAACTAGTGAAGACTTACTGTGGTTGAAGCGGAGATATAAAGGTTAACGAGTTTTCAAACGAAAATTTTCGCGAAACTCGAAAAGTTTCGACGACTATTGAAATAAAAACTTTTCAAATCCTATCGTTACTAACAATAAAAGTGCGGCGATGATTATACTTTGTATTAAAATGTATATTATTGTTTCGACTTTGTCGAGATACGGAAAATTATGAACTACATACCGCTCTTCGCCTATTTCACGTCCTAAAATATAATACTAAAACACACACATATATATATATATGTGTGTGTGTGTGTATATACAGCGAACTGTGGATAATTGGTACTCGGTCGATTGGTATTTATAAAAACGGTATAATTCAAACTTACAGTCTTTTGGTTTTCAACGATTCGATATTGTGATAATGAAAACGAGTACGAACAATCACCGTGCGTGCACGGAACGAACGATTAAAAGTCTAATTAGCGAAATAAAAAACGTCGACGAGTCGATAAAAAAGGGGAAATCTCACGTTATAAGTGTCCGTATATTGTATATGATTCGACCCGTGGCGTACTAACAGGGGTTTGGGGATAAAACCCTCCCCCTGAAATTGTTTAGGAAAAATTAATTTCTTACGAGACGTATATTGTTAGTCAATAATAACGAAAAACCAAAATATTTTTTAAACTTCAATACACGCTATAATGTAATAACGTGTTCGTTAAAAATGAATAATTTATTAAAGTTTATAACGTGTCTTGTTTCGTTAGGGTCGTCCGACTTATTTATTTAAAAATGAACCCCCGCCCCCGAAATTCAGGTCTAAGTAGGCCACTGGGCCCACGACCATATACAAGCGTGTACGAACCAAATTAACCGGGGACATCCCCAACTAATCACCGTCAGTGAAAACTCGGAGAACGCCCCCCCGTCGAACAACATTTTGTTCACAGACGTGAAACAATATGAACGCCTCTGTTCGAGATCGATCGACGTAAGTGAGTATTTATGTACGCCGTGTACAGGGCTAGTTCTGGAATTAGTATATAAAAATACGTAAGCGAATCGATCGAGACGATAGTGTTCGTTTAGAACGTAAAATAATCGTATTTTGCAAAAATTACGTACGGTTCGAATTACGTTAGCGAACGAATGGTGGGAGTGAAATCTAACGGAACTGTATGTGAATAGGATGGACGATCCTTTATATAGTTGGGAATTTACGACGAAGAAGACCGAAAACGAATGTACAATTTTTACTCAACTACTCCCCGTGTATTATTATATAGTCGCGTCGTTCCATAAATAGACAATTCGATAAATCTCTCCGCGGATTCTACCACATTTTTAGGCTAACTAGTGGCATTAACGACAAACACGCGAGAAATTCGTATTCGTTGTTAACGCCATTTTATGGCGTTAACCTATCGCGTTTAAAAATAAATTTACCCATCCAGGTAATAAATAAATAAATCCCTATTGGATTTTACCGCCTACACCGTAATTTTACGTATACATAGATTCGTTACAGTAACGATATAAATATATATATACATAAAAAAATTTCCCCGACACGTAAGTATATATTTATTATATAAGCGTACTCGCGTTCAAGCAACTATTATTATAATATTATAAAGAAATATATATATTCTAATATTAAAACGTATACGAAACATAAAATATTCCCAAATTGAAAATATTTTAACGTGCGTGTATGGACTTTATACAAAGCCAACGGAACAATCGCGTGATAAATGTATTTTTAACCGAAATGATTTCGTCGACACGTTGTGGCATACTACGTGAATATCTAGCGGAGTCAAATCGTTTGGCGTGTACAATCATTACAAACGATAGCTACCAAGCTTGACTACCGTTTCGAAAACAGGAAACAATACATTGGACTCGGTTGTCGAAAATCTCGAGTGGAGCAATTACCCGGCCGCTACATAAATAACGTGTCCTTGTTAGCCGGTTAACATTATCTTCGCGTTGGTACAACCGTTGTACGTTATTTTTCGAAATGTTTCGCTTTCTTTAAAAGTATAATCGCAACACGGCGCTCTGTGTATGTTATTCTATTTCACCGACGCCGTACAATATTACCATCCTCGGATGGTTCACTATAATATTCGGCAAATTACTCCCGCGTAATGTTTCTACATTTTAGCGTTCCGAAATTCTCGGTCTTTTCGATTAACAAATAGAATTCCAGTATTCGTGAACCGGTTTGTTTTTCCGGGGGATGGGGAAAAATGTAACGATAAATTCCCGAGAAAAATACTCGATTTCCGGTGCATGTGTATATAAAGGCTCAGTCAAACAGAACGCGAACTGCCCGCAGCGGGCACTGTGTTATCTATGATTTTATCATCGTGGTTCAAAATAGCGCGGGCTGCCGCGACGGAATAACGTCGACCGAGGCGGTCAGTGGTTTGGTTGTAATATTTTACAATGAACGCGGCGGTCACATTTATTCCGGTCACATTTTTGCCGTCAATTCTTAACAGATTCGCGTTTTCTTTACGTTTTTGGCTTCGTCTCGTCGAGATCTTGAATTTGAGCCCCTCCTGAGGATCTACGACAATTAGAACCGGTCAAAAGAAAATTAATTTGAAGTCCAAAAAAAGAGGTTTGAAATTCAAAAAAGTGCTCTCACGACCGCAAAAATTTTTTTATTGTAAATATAATTACACCAAACGCAAGAGCGTCTTCGTACGCATATCTGGTAAACATTTGGAATTTTTGGAATCCTTGGTGATACCAGTTCGTGTATTTCCTCGAATTGTTCCCAAATCATGCGAAAATAATTTACAAAGCGGTCTTCGTAAGTTGACAGTTCTATGCAGAGGTGGTGAAACTCACCTAACTCTTTTCGTTTTTCATTAATTTCGTGCACCCATTTGTTATTTTTAAAATTTGGTAATTTTAGTCACAAAGGAGTATACACGACATACATAGACTGAGTCTAACTGCCCGCGTTCTGTTTGACTGAGCTTAAGAGTCTCGGTACGATTTTCCGTGTATAGCTAACGTTTAAAAATAGGGTACACCTAATCTGAACGGAATTAAAAACCGAACTCGAATAAATGAGAGGCTATTAAACTAAATCGTTTCGAACGAGTATACGACTGGGTGTCGCGGTTAATTTGTCGTTCGAACCGTTCTAGTGAAAATCGCGAATCGAAAAAAACCGACCGAGGAGTTTTTTTTTGTTGCTTCGATCGATCGTCGAAACGATACGACGGACGAATAAGTCCGACGGTCCGATATCTACAAGACTGTCTCGGCTCCGGAGCGAGACGTTGCGATCGATAGAGATACTCGTAAGACTTCAGTCAGCGAGTGCCTTTCGAGCGGTTTAAATCGGTTACGTAAGTAAACGATGAGTGGAGGGAACGCTGTGACGAGCGAACAATGGACGCCACGCGCAAACGATTTACACTGACAGTTTCCGTCTTGCCTATTATTATTTCGATCGCACCCGAGTCGTCAAATATTCGCCTCTCGCCGTCGAAACTATCCGCTGTCTGGATGGTAAAACTCGTTTGCCGAGAACAGCGCGCGAGCGTCTCGCATCAAACATGTGTTTTGCCCGGAAACTCGACGTTATATAAATTGACAATATCCCGTCAAACGTCTCGTCGGCTGCCACCTAATCGCTGTCCCCGCCGTCGACCAGCGGTTTTGTTCGATTGTTTGATTGATCGACCGCGCGCGAAACATACGAAAACCTCCTCGGACAACCGTTTGATGGAGACTGTCACTAGCGCCGCGGCCACAAATAAACGAAACAAACGAAACAATTCGTCAAACACTCGTTTTGATATCGCCGAACGGTAACGACGGTGACAATTGTCGCAAAAATAACAACGCGATCGTGTGGGACTATTCTACGATTTCGTATAATGTTTCGTTCGAAAATTGTTAACATTTTCCAACGTACGCGTAATACAACGACGTTTTTACGTCGCTTGTGCGGCCCTGGACAAAGTACGGTTGTTCCTTTTCCTGTAACCGAATATTGAAAACTCCTTCTTGAAGCTTCCCACGTAAACATCACGGGCGTAAAATTTTTGCATAATTTTCCATTGATAGTCGACCACGTCGGCGTACCATTTAACTAGATGATCTACTCCGAGGGTCAAATTTTTCATCCGATAATTCACCTGTAACGTACGAATCGTCATTGTAGCGTTTTTTTCTCCCTTTTTGCGTATCGAATAATTCGTGCGCGTATATGTGGCGAAGTGACAATTTAGTCAACGTGATAACAGAGCCACACAATGGCTAAAATTGGCCGTCGAAACAAATCGGAAACGTTTACGCGAATTGAATGGTCACGCTGTCGCGTTGTTCTCCGCCGACAGAAAAAGTTTACGTACGAGAACGAAATGCCGACCCCAATTGCCGTCGACGCGGATTGGTTACGTATTTACGTCCGGCGGATCGGAAATACTCGCCGGTTTGCGATAATAATCGCCTTTTAGCGTGACAAACGTTTGAACGAAAAACGTGTACGTAGTAGACGGTCGAAAATTAATTCTATACGGAATTCGTGTCGAATTGTTTAAAAACTCGAACGAGAATTATCGACAATTCTCTCTTAAATTTACGAAAATGTCCGAGAAAAAAACAATTTTTTCATACGCTCGTTCGGTGCGAATTTACGGACTTAGCCGGGATAATAATAATCGGCTTACTTTATCGAACGGGCAAACCATCGGTGGGTCAAACGAACCGTAGAAACTCGACCACATTTGGCCGCTCTCCCTTGATTTTTCGCACAAATCCGTGAACGTCCACGATTGGAAATACTCGCAGTTGATACCATCCGAGTCGCAACGGTGAAAATCTGCGACGAGCTAATAAAACGGAGGTATCGTTCGTAAGTAAACGCTGAACGACAAATACCTAACGGTGCCCGGTCGTATTATTGTCGACGACAGTCGTTTAACGTGTTTACGAATTACGGTATTTTCGTGATTTTTCGTTTTCGGAAATGCCGACTACCGGGCCCCGCCGACATGAATCGTTTTATTTTCGAGCACAAGATACGGTGACGCGCGCCCGGCCGACCAGACCGTTACGAATAACGATTTTACGCGATTATCCCAAACGATCGTACATATGCCCGTAACAGCCCGGGCTACTTCAATCTTGTCCGGAATTACGGTACCGTCGCGAATACATCGCGCCGAATCGCTTTCGCGAACGACGTTTCCGCCGTCTACCGATAACGGCTCGTCGTAACCGTTCGATTCTCGTCGTGGACGTCGTCTTCCCGACAAAAACGTCCGTACGCTATCATCCTCCCGTATGAACGGCTGCTACCTGTTCGAGATGCACTAATCCCGCGTCGACACGACGAACGCGTTAAACATTCGCTAAACAACTCGACGACAAGGTCGCCGTTCGTTCGGCAAACGTTTTAAAAATATTTATATACACAAACGCCTGGACGACGTTTTTATCCTCGCCACCGTATCCGCGATAGGTGCGTTTCTATATTTCGGAAAACAAAAAAACTACGGCTCGTTCCCGTCGGCCCGGTCGTTCGGACGCGCACGTGATGTATAACCGAAGAATGGACACGCGGAACGGGAAAGAGGGGAATAGAAATTACTTACGTACGACAACGAAATACGACCGGCCGCACCTACTCACTTTGTCGATGTGTTCCGTCGTATCAATCGTGAAATACCCGTCGATGAATTCCGCGCCGCCGTGTCGATTGATCGTGTAGTTCCCGCTGATGTTCGGGTAGAACGTCAATTTTTGTAAACGCAACGTGTACGTCAACAGCGGATTGTACTGAAATACGGGCGCGGGTTTAAGTATGCCCCGTCTGTTGTTCGTTCTAATGGCGCGATAGAAGACCGTATAGATACGAATAGATCGCGAGCCGGGCGACGGAATAGGCGGTAGTGATTCGGTAACGAGACCGGATCGTCGACGAATCCGCGTTTCTGGAAAGACGAAGTACGGGCCAAGTCGGACGTCGTCACGTTCGTCCAACGGTGTGTTTTTAGGCAAAATCGTCAACGCCGTACATGTCGCGTAACAACTTGCTACCTACACCCTCACAGCCAACCCAACCCCACCGAGCGGGACGAAACGAAATTACACTCGCCCTGCCGTCGCGAACGCGATTTTCCCTATACGAAATCAGTGGCGTACTTAGACCTGAATCTCGGTGGATGGGGCTCAATTTTTAAATAAATCGGATGACCCTGACGAAACAGTACGCGCGTTTAAACTATAATAGATTATTCGTTTTTAATGAGCGTGTTATTACATTATAGATTGTGTTGAAGTTAAAAAATATTTCAATTTTTCGTTACTAAAAATACGCGTCTGGTAAGAAATTAATTTTTCCTAAAAATTTTCGTGGGAGGGCGGGGGGGGGTTATCCCGTTAATACGCCACTGTACGAAATAGAACCTCCTCGTTCTCCCGACGCTGCGCCACGCGGTTCCACAACAATCGGCGGTGACCGCGCGCGATTCGCCCGTGCCGGAAATCCGCGAGAATACACTGGCCCGGCTCATCCGGACGATACTCACGCAGATCACGTACGCTTCGAATCCGCCGGCGAATATCGCGCAGAATAACAACAATTTCGACGGCACCTTCGCCATTTCACTCTCGTCCCTCTCGATACACCGGCGCGCGCGCGTGTGCTCGATTCGACGTCGCCCGCGCGTGTTTCGTCTATCGAATAAAACGTTCCCGTAATAATAATACGCGCGCGTATTTCCGGCGTTTAATAATAAACGCCCGATTATTACGTTGCCCGCCCGTCAATTTCGGCCGGCGTTGCGCCCTCCGAACACGCGACGTATTTATTATCGGACATCGCGGCGATTGCGTTGCCGAAACGTCCGCCCGTTAAACGCGTTTATCGTCGCCGTTTGATCGGCACCGTACGGAAGACATGGGGAACGTAATTTCGCCGGTCGCGGCTCATAAACCGCGATGATCGTCGCGGCACCGGTAAACCGTCGTCCGACAGTGGCTCGTTAATATTCTCGGGGCTACGGGGGACGACAAAGTCGACGTTCCGCTCGGTTTTCGTTTAGTGTCCGCTCGTAAATGGATGACGTTCCCGCGCGTTCGTACAACGATTAAGGCCACGTTGATGGTTTTTGGAACGAAGGTCCCTATGCGGGGTTGAGCGAGGGGACCTAGCCGAGAAAAAATGTAACGTTACGAAAATGCGAAATAGAATGAAGGGGACCGATAACTACTCCCTCCCATATACTGCCTTTGCTCCCCCCCTCACTACACACTGGCGCCACCTCGCTCTCTCGCGCACTATAAGAAGACTGCGTGAGACTTTTATATACGGGCTCTTTCTCTCTCTTTTTCGTAAGAAAATTCTTATTGATATAATAATTCTTATAAATTATTATTAATATAATAATTATTTATATTATAATTCTTTATCGTACATTCGATTATCCGGATTTTCGATTATCGGAATGCCTAACGACCACAATTAGTCCGGTTAATCAAGTTTATACTGTATGTATATATCTCCTACCCCCTCTATGCGCGCTGACACCGTCTCTCACTACCCCCTTGCGTTCGCTCACTTGTCTGCTGACTATTTCTCTTCCTTTTTCTCATTATATACTGAACTGTTTGAAACAATGACTCTCTGACGCTAACGCTCTCGACGATTAAATTTGAAATCTGCATTTTTAGTTCAATTTAAATATCTAGCGCACAAATAGAGAGGTCTTGGGTCAACCCTGCATACAAAAGGGACGTCGTTCCAAACGCGTGTCTCGCGACGCGTTCATGGTTTTATTATTTTTTCTTTCCTTAATTCGCAAATGGCGTATCAGAGGAGCTTAAGGACACGAAATGTTCGTTGTCTTAGATTCGACGTAAGGGACGACTTCGTTGTATGGCGGCAATTGGTCCCGTCATATTCCCGTTTAAGGAAAATCGTTTCTTGTTCTATTGTTGTTTGTATTGTAAACGATATGGCGACCCACTACCCGAAATACCGCGCTCAAGCTTCCGGACAATGGGTATCGCCGATTTAAAAAAAAAAGTATTCCCGAGTTAGTGGCTGGACGTTAGACAAAGCCCGTTACGGTAGCGGGTGGCCCGAAAACGGAAAAACTCGCGACGAAAAAACGGTATTTACGATACCGAAATTTATCGAATCCAAAAACGACAATCGCGTATATTCTTCTGTCGACCACGCGCGCCCCCTGGGGGGGAGGCTTACGACGATAATCCCTCACCATCACGATTATGCAGGTCGTTGTCGACGCTTTCGCGTCGGTCGGCCGCTTTTTTCCTCCCCTCGCCTATGCTTGTCTTTCCGTCGTCCGCTTTCCGTTTCGATCGTACAATTTTTTTAATTACGAATACGTTCGTTTAACGACCCGGCGGTGTGTCGCGTTCCACCGACTCGAACGAAACACGTTCCTACATTCCTTTACGATTTTTTAAGTCGAACGGACCGAACGTCGAAGTGGTTTTTTTTAATATAAACTATGTAGTAAAAGGAAAACGGAGGTACCGGAAAAATTTTAATATTCGCGATAAAACGCAAAAGTATTAATAAAACGACGATATCATCAACAAAATATTTTTTTATTAATATAACTTGATATAGGTATTATATATAAATTTGTTTTTCTAATAAAAATTTAAAAGGAAAATAATATTGAAATTAATTAATCGAATTAAAAAGATTGACTTTATAATTAACAAATAATTCAATAATAATAAAAATTGTAGGTATGTAAACTTAATAAAATCATAAAATAATAATAATAGGTATTAAAATAATAATCCAACAAGTCAACAAATCGTAACAAAATACAGTATTGTGGTGAGTAACAAAAAAAAAAATAAAAACAAAATACTATTGGATATGGTTCGTTGAGCCATGTAATAAACATTTTACCATTTTCAAATCGCATCATTCGTAGAATATAAAGCACCAAAAACGCAAATTACTACAACTTTCATCGTTACCGTTGTATTAAATCAGTTATGGGATTTGAGAAACATGAATTCCTTAAAAGAGAAAATGTTTGATATGATTGCGGTTGACGCACAATTTTTGACGATGAAAAACGCATTAATGTGATATGTTATGTACACTGCCAGTGTGTTACCACGTGACCATGGTGAAGTCTCTTTGTTATTAAAATACGCGTTCCCTATGATATTATATGTATGATATTCGTCATTATACAAAACTGAGTCATTTTAGAAATTTAAAAAAATAACCCCCGGAGTAAATAACGCAAAACCAATGTCATAAAGAATCGATATTTTACACTATTTGAATGTTATCTGAATGTGTACACACACAACGCACACATATACACGCAAATAAATTAATTCGAAACAAAAAACCGAAAATGCGTTGAAATATTTTTATTCATTTAAAATCAAATTCGTGAATCGATATATATTACGTTTCATATTGCAATAATATACGAATTTATTGAATACACTATTTTTGGCACACACGAGATTTTAAAAAAAAAAATGATAGGTAACGACGTTTATTAAGAATTAGTAAAAATTGCACCACGATAATATTTGATATACAGATTGTATAGATGCTTCTTTGACCATCGCGATTGTTACTCTATTTGGTGACATATATATATTATATGTACATCGTCGTATAATATTGTTACGATCATATAATGATAGTTCGGTTAATAAGATTCCCACAACCTTCATAGAAAAACAGAAAAAATTATAAATAGGAAACACATTTTCCCCACAAGTTTTGACAAAAATTTCTTGTACAACAAGAATATAATTCTTTTTTTAACTTCAAAAAAAAAATTATATATATAAATATATTATCGTAACACAAATATTAATATCACTTGAAGCTGGCAGAGAACGTTTGCTGAGTAGGCATCAATACGTCATTAGAGTCAAAAAACGAGTTTGGTTTTCCGCCTAAATATAAAATATAAAACAAAATCATATATTACTGTTACCTGCGCCAACCACATACAAAGTGAAGTGTTTCTCAACACAAATACGAGTAATGAATAATTTTAAACAAGTCACAGGAAAGTTATTCGAATTTCATTGTAATATTTTACGCAATATTCATTTTTCTATTCGATCTATAGACGAAAAAAAAATTTAAATATTTTAGAATTGATTTTCGTGTAGATAGATGTTGATGATAATTAAATATGATTAATATATATATACACATAAAAATATTAAATGTAATTATTTGAATTCAGTCTTAATATTGAATGATACATAATAGAAGTTTTGAATTCACTTTCAATAAATGTGTTAGGTCACGTATTATTATTATTATTATTATTATTATTACACATAAAGGTTTCAAAAAACGTGGAATAATATAATTTTCGATGAAATATTAAATAAAAATATTTAGTACGCTGTCAATAATGTTTACGTTGAATTATTTTATTTACCGAGACTATTGTTGTTAGCCATTTGATTCATGGAAATTGATATAGAATTTGGAGATTTACTACCGGGTGACAATAAATTATCCAAGTCTATATTTAGGTCCTTCACTCCACTCCAAGTATTGCCCAGCTATAAAATAAACATTATGCCATATATATATAAGAAAAATAACACTGTTATTTACTTTGTGTATAATACAATATGCAAACAAACATGTCAAATCATCCACGATATATTTGTAATTGTAATAGAAACTTTATTGACTTAACAAATACACAAACGACATTAAACCAAATTACCTGTACTTTATTTAAGTTTCCAGAGATTTTGTTTTCTGTATTACTATTCTGAGCAAATGATACTGGTTGAATCATTTGATTCAACGGCAAGGAAGACCCTGCAAATGGTAAAGGTAAAATATAACGCACGAGGAATACAAAATTAATAAATAAATAATGCGAAACGAGATGCAAAACAAATTATAGTTTTTAATACATATTAAATATAAAAATTAATAAACAGTACATAAACAGTCTCGTTACAACATACAAAATTCTTCGTGAAATTAAAATAATCGTTATCGAAACTAAATATTATTATAATTTCCAATAACATTATTATAAAGTAATAGGACTTGTAAGGCGATATTTCTCGCTTCTTGATTCACTTCGTTATCAACTTTATTCATTACTCCTTCGGACGTAACAACATTATCCAACCAATGAACAAATTCCGTCAATAAATTGTCCATTTCAACCAATCTTGATTTAGGCACAGATAACAAAATGGCCGCTACACAGCCCATAACGGCCATTCTTATTTTAACATCACTGTGAAATCTCAGTGACCAAGTCCATTCCAAAAGCTCTACACCCATGCGGACTGTGTGTGTAGAATTAACGGCGCAACACAGTATCACTGACAAAGAATTTAATAAATGTACGCCAAGGACATTCAACTGTTTAGAATTGTCAACATGTTGGGTAACAATTGGTTCAATTAAGTTCCCACGAATAAGTGGGAAGAAAAACGCATCAGCCACCGACGCAAATTTATTAATTTGATGTTTAATCGGCTTTCTGGGGTTAGAAATTATCCTTGTATTTTTCTTTGTTCTTTCCTTGATGACATCTTCCCAATATTTAGAACTATTCATTTCTAAGGTTTGTACTTTTTGGTCTTCTTTAACTTTTTGAAAACCCGATAATTCTTTAGCGGAACCAGTTAACACATTCAGTATTAAAATACGATGGGAAACAGCATATTTGCCAACAGATTCATAAAAAATATGACTAAGATGTTTCGCACATTCGTATGGATAAACAGTCACGACAGCTACAGCAGATTTATATCTCAGACTTTCGAAGTTCTCTGAATAGAATTGTCTTTCCATGCTGATCAATAATGTTAACAACTCTACAGCGAATGTAACGTCGTCATTGGGTAACTGTGTTTTGATAAGACTTTCAGATGCTTCTAAACTGCCAAGCCAAACCTTACAATCTTTTTGTTCATTCAAACCATCAATAAGATCACGTAAATACTTGGGTCTGCTCTTGACATCTATCTTAACATCATTTGACAAGTTGTAAGGTTCAAATTCATCATCGTCACTGTCCAAATCGTTTTCAATTGACGTATCTGTATTTTTCACTACTATGTTATGGGATTCATTTGTTACGGTAGACTGTTCAATTTTGACAATACTCGAACCATCAAAAAACGTATTTAACAATTTAAAAGCGTCATTAAACGCCAATTCTTTGCTATTTTTAGTACTTTTTAACTCTATCATTGTTTGCACTATCAATTTTGATTCGTCTTGTAATCCGTCATATTGAAAATTTAAACAGGGCGCATCTTTTTCATGGTGGTTCATAAGACTGATAACAATTTCAACAACAATCATTCCTAAGGTTCGTACTTTTTCTTCTGAACTCTCCAGATGAATTGGAACACCTTCGAAAAGTTTGATTTCAACATCTTTTTCAAACGCTTGGTCCAATGTAATATTTGATAAACACACTGTGCCAATAACAATCAGTTTTGATAAATAATAATGTTGCTCGAAAGGTGTATGAATTAATGCACTTTTATCGCCCCAAATTTGAACAAGTTCTAATATAATGTTGCTTAAAATATTAATGTTTGATTCTTTTTGAACCAAATATAGGTAATTCATTATATTTAATACAATATTGTTATCTTCGTGGTAAAATAGAAATATCATTTTTTTACACAGTGTGTATTTCCAATTTGGCCTATCGATAACTGCGTTCGCTATAAGATTATAAAGCGAAGCAGGGTTCGATAGTTTACGACAAAACAAATAACCAAGTCTATCAATTGCTCTTCTGTTGACTTCCGATAAAATACTTCTAATAATGGTAGCATAGTTACCATCCAAACACCAACATTCTAAAATATTCAGAGTAGTAGAAAAATCATTTTCAAGATAAGAAGAGATTGTTTTACCCAATACTATAGAAAGTGGCTTTGTGTTAGGTTTCTTATTTTCTATAATATAAAATTGGCTCAGTTGGTCGATGACAAATAATATATGATGAACTATTCTATTTGAAAACTCTATGGGAGTAAATAGCTTAGGTATGTTCTTGCCAACTTTGTTAGCTAATCTGTTAGGCAATGATAATAAAAATTCAATAATAATCGTAAAACGATCATGATTGAAATTTTGAGTTTCGGTAATCAATGAAGATTTGATTAAATCACTTGTTAAAACTGAGCTCATTAAGCCAATGGCGTAATCTGTTTTAAAAGATAGTGCATTTACAGATATATAATCCCATAAAATATGTAATGATATATCTAGCATTTCTATTGTACCGCCATCTGGAGCAAATATTGATGAAATCACATCAATACAATCAATGAAATCTATATGTTGTAAAATTAATTCTAGTACTTGGTTATATACATTGATGACTTGAGAATAGTTTGGGTAACAATCAAGTTTTGTAAATTTTTGAGGTGTCATTGGGCCTGGCAAATATTCGACAAATTCTTGTAAATTATTTTTTATATCTGAATCTGAATGCTGGCGAATGGATTCTAGAAGTGACTTCAATGTTGTTCCAATTGCTGAAACGTCATAATAAAAAAATTCCAGTTTTCTAACCTTATCTATATAGTATCCAACATTACAAGCAAAATTGACTATATTAAAATTTTTAAATTTGATCCGACTATCCCAATAAACAATTTAAATAGATAATAATAATAACGATACTGTTAACAATAATAATATATGCTGGATAAATTACCTGTATTGTCTAAAGTGTCAAAGTTAAAATCTAACAAGTTACGGCTTGTTCCATTTGTAGTAGATGACTGTGGTAACGACGACATTAAGAGATCAGTATTGGAAATTTTTTGGTTGGCTAGAAAAACAAAAATGCGTAATATATTTTATTAATTTCATTCGGTGATAAATTTGGAAATTTGTAAAACAAATCTTACATAAATTTGTAGAATTACTGTTCAAGGACATAGACTGGGTAAATGCTGAACTGAAATCGGCAAATTCATCGTTACCAGTACTGAAAGAAAAACATAATTTAGTATTAGACACATTATAACACAAATATATTAATATAACAAATACAAAAATACCTATTATTTTTTACTGTAGTACCTACAGTAGAAGTGGCACTAAAAGCTGCATTGAAATCTCCAAAGTCATTTGATTGCTTATTGCTATTATCTACTATATTTAACAAATCAACAGAGCTAATCTCAGTTTCTAATGGATTGTTGGTAGCTACCGGGGAGTTGATCACAGTCTGTGTTTTGCCGTAATTAGCGGCCGCTCCTAAATCAATTCGTTTAATAGGTGTTCTATGTTTAGCTGGACTTTGAATTTTGGTAGGTGACATACTATGATCTTTGTACGCTTCTACGGAAGGTTTATGTGGTATTTCAAGCTCTGGTTCTGAATCTACTATATCATTTTCATCACTATAAAAAGTACAATTATGTTCAATTAGTTCGTTATTTATAAATTCATTCATCTCATTAACATTTGATCAAATCCTTTTTTCTATAAACAGAAAATCTTAACACTGATAGATTTACCTGTTATTTGGTGATTCCTCAAAACCCAAAGTGTTACTACCTTTTTTATCACTAAATTCGTTAGTCTCTTTTTTCCACCTTGGTACTTCGTCCCATTTTTCAGTACCTAATTTCAAAAATTATCAATATTAAAATTAATAATATACTATATATTATCACATTATACATTACCAGCTCCTTTATAACCCATTGCTTCACTAGATAATCCAATATATTTGTCTTTATTTTTTTTTGCTTTTTTTCTTTCTTCTCGTAACTTATCATCATCTTGAACAAAATCGATAAGCTCTCTAACTTTATGCCTATGAATTAAACGAATACATTTATTTATAATGTTAGCTAAATTAAACGTTATTATTATATTAAACACTTACCTAATATTAATTCCTTGGTCTTTACCAAATTCATCAATAAAAGAATAATTTTCTAATCCTCTTAAATCGTATATATGTTCACGAGCTGATGTGACCACTCTTTCAGATCCGTTTTTAACCAAATAGTTTAATAATAGCAAACTCTAAAAAAACAAAATTTGTATTAAAAATTTAGTGTAAAAACAAAATTGAATACAAAACTAAGAATTAAAATGTTAAAAAATATTAATTATAATTTTAAAACCAACTTTTTTTTTATCTATCTGAACATTTATTATTTGAACAATGTATTTTTAAACTATTGTTTTTATGCTTGTATGTAAATTTTGTTTATTTATAATAAATTAAATGCAAATGATCAAATAATAAAATTTGAACCGAATCAATAATAAGAAGGAATTCAAAATGTAATACATTTTTGCGTGTTCGGATTAAACAATTATAATAAACGATAAATATGAATACGAAAAATTTTAAAAAAATTGTCATTATCTCCTAATATACTTTTTTAAGATAAAGCTTTAAAACAGGTCTTTAATTATGTTTTAATTACGTCTATTAATAATAATTGACACTTACTTTGTAAGTTCTTCTCCAGTTCTTCTTGTTTTCATGTAACATTCGTTTCCACAACATTCCCATGACTTCAGGAAAATGCTCAAACATAAACGTGGCTTGTGCTACTTCTTGCATTAAATTACCTATGAATTGTAAAATAAGCAAATAAATATAGAAAACTGAATAAAACTTATATCTTCTTATATATTTAGTACGATTATTAAAAATAACAGTCTACTATACTCAGATAAACACAAGATACATTTAACCGTATTATATTATTGGGCATATTTTTATTTGAAAATCATATTTGTTTACGCTTATTTTATTACGATATATTTCTTTAGTAATTGTTATTATCCGAGTTTAACATATTTGTAATACTATTACATAAACAAGAATATATCTGTGTTGAAATGTTTTTTTTATCAAAGTGAAAGGCGAATAATGTGATAATAGATTATGGATAATATTAACTGACAAAGAAAAAAACAGCAACAAAAAACGAGAACATACGCCCAAAATAGCAAATAAACGACGTAAAACGAACAATTAGGGTACTAATGTACAGTGTACATTTACCTGTCGGTCCCCACGCTTCATCGTTGGTAGCTTCTCTGACTTTAGCTTCGATCTCCGTGTAATTGAGCACTACGTTGGTCCTGAAATCGACATGGTTACAACGCGTTTTGGTCATTTCGTTAATTTTAACGTACAGGGGAGGAAATAAATAATTTTTAACGGGCAACTCACACTTTGTCGGCCAGTTCTCGTACTTTCCACATTTTGCGCGTGTTGTTGGGTTGTCAACTCGACGATACTACACGCGACCGCCAACTGTGTCGGACGAGCAAACGACGGCGATACGAAAAACTCGGTAGTCCACCGCGGCGGGGTTGGTCCGGGCCCGCGACGATTTTATCAAACCGCACTGCAACGAACGACGACTGACGTGTCACTTTACGGGACGAACGTTCCGACGGCGGCCATTCGCGATTACTACTTATTTATTAGATAATTTCGGCCGTCGTGTCCTATACGCGAATATAACAATCGACAACGGTATCCTAAGGCGCGAACGGACGGGCGGGCGGGTTTGGCTTTTCTAACGTTTCGTCGCGTTATCGTTGTCGCGAACAAGTGGGCGACGCGCCGAGTGACACTACAACACGAACGCGTACGCAATAGCGGCAGCAGCGGCGGCGGCGGCGCGTAGAAAGGCACAAAAAGAACGTCGTCGACGAACGTACAATTGCACAACGATTTCGCGTAGCTGTCCGTAATATGTGGTTATTATCACCCGAGTGGCAGGTAATATCTACGTGTGTCCCCTCCTCGTCCCCCCTTATCCACCGACAATACGATATTATTGTTGTGTTCATCGCCGTCCGGTGGCGCCACCTGTTCGTTCGACGACCGTCGGACGAAAATCCTTGGGATCGTCAGATACATTAGTCGTCGATTATTAGTAGGATTTATTTGGTCGGTTTTGTCGTTGATGGTGGTTACCGGCCGAACCGTTTTGTTTTTCATTCGAAATTATTCGTCGTCCAGCCACGATTTCGGCGCGTGCACGTCGTCGTATTTCGCTTACAGTCGACGACACACGTTCGTGTCGTGTGTACAAAACGCGTCCATACGACGTGCTGCACGAGTAGACGAAAGATGTGTGCGCACGTACGTCAGCCGGAATGGGTTTTTAGGGCGCGATCGGACTATCAAAAAACGCGCGACGAGATCAACCTGTGGACGGCAGTCGACGAAGAACTCGGCTATATAAAATACCGTCTATTATAGCGACCGTGACCAGAAACTCAGATTCGCGTATTTCCTCGTAATATACGTTCATTATGTCGTTAGTTAGCGTAGTGTGGAATTTAATCGAAAAGTCTCGTCTCGTCTCTCTCCATCTACGCGTGCGATACGATTCGTCGTTGTTCCGGGATAGAAAACGAAAACATTAAGTTTTCGACTCGAGAATAAAAAAAACGCGTATGATTATTTTAAAAACTGTTAACAACACGTACGAAACGTAAAATTGTACGAAATTAATTAATTAGAATTTTAAACGTGGAACACAACTCGCAATACCGAGCGTCGTCGTTCATTTGAAACGTGACAAAAATTGAAGTTTTTATTATTTATACGTAACTTAAAAATGTTTAAAAATTTAAATTCTTAACGTAATTATTATTTTATTTCGCGGTTTTCTTTTTCATATTACGTTTTTCGTTTAATTCTTCTACGCTTCGATTCCAACTTTATAGCGTTACGGCGCTAATAATTTTAATAAAATAAAAATTCTGAAGATTTTCCCATAAGTTTGCCAATTGACATTTTAACTCTTAAATCCGTTACAGGTTACGTTATTTTCGTAGCCACGCGAAAACTACGTACATACGTTTAATAAGTTAATAAACTGGTAACTTACATAATAATAACTACATTACATAATAGTATAAAACATCTAATATACGACAATTTATAAGTATTAAAGGAGCATTGTCATTACTATTTGACGTTCCAAAAAAAGAAATATTCAACCGACGCGTAAATATATTTAACTAGAAGCTGAACAAAATCCTTAAAAAACTAAATTATAAACTACATATTCAAAATCACCACGAGTGAAATTTCAGAAATCTCAAATTCGAATTATTTACAAAGGGATTATTAACGATTATCAAAATGCATACTATAAAAACGCTTAATTGGCGAAAAATTCGAAAATATAATTATAATTCAGTATAAATGTATTATAAATGACAAATGGTGTGTAAGTCTGATATATATGCATATAATATATCTTTATACGTTGTGCCAATAATTAGCGATAATCAATTATCATATAAGGTCTAAGTTAAATATAGATCGTAGAGTATAATATTTAAAAAACAATTCTAAATTCCGGTTTCGGAGTTCAAAAATAAATTTTCGGAACACAAGTTCATTTTCGAATTTTTAAATTTTCTTATTTTGAAACTCTAACTACGTAATTCAAAATTTGGACTTTTAATTCGTTTTTTAATAACATTGTCGGCGTACTCGAATTTTAATAAATAACTCCGAGAAAACCCAATTTTCAATGGATTTTGTCCTTCACATACCTACATATTCAACCAAATACGTAAATACTAACATTATACAAGTAACCGTATCCGTTTCGAACGCGTTATTTGATTCAGAACTAATGTTCGTTTTAAACACGAAATAATAATAATCCTGATAACGAAATTCGACAATAATAATGAAACAAAAATAAAAGGTCATCGTCTCGGCTCGGTGGCCCGGAACGGCCGTAACCTCCTGTACAATATAAATATTATATACGAGCCGAGTTGTGTCGTTGACGCGAAGTATACAGTTTTTTTAATAACTTATAATTACCACCGTACTATACGTGTAAGGAAGACGTATGTATTTTGTTCGCTTTCACCGCAAAATAATTTTATGTATAACTATATATAAATACACAAATATACAGGGCGTTTAAAGAAAAGTACACCACAGTGGGTCCGTGGGTTTAACAATAAACGTCTCGGTTTATGTTTTGATATTTAAACGTTACTTTTAAGTTATCAAATATGCCAAAACGAAACACACCAAGCGGCGGACATTCTACTCTAATATCGATCCGCAAAATTTTAACAGTTTCACAGATAAAATATAAAATATAGCGCGTTATTTCGAGAAAAAATTTGGTAATTATTAACGTTGATACGTTCGACAATTTTATACGTTAATAATTGATTAATTAAAAACGAAAGATTTTTGGTCGTATTATACGCGTAGAAAACACATGAATTTAGAGTCAAATTTTCCACGTGCTGCCTTTAGGTTTTGTAGCTTTCCCAACGTGTAACCCAAAAACAATATTCAAAACCTAAATAAACCAAAAATGAAACGAGATATTTAATTTTTATACTCGAGTATATACAAATTACAATGTTTCTACAAATTATTATACTGGTCGTTTTTTTTTTTAAACGTCCGGTACCTATAAATACACGAATACTTACGTCATTTTTATAAACTATATTGTTATACGATATGCGAGGCGTATTAACTCGATAGGAAAAGAATCGTTATTGCGAACGTACATTGATTAATGAATAGACTTCGTTCTAAAACGTAGACGGAAAAGCTCTATGTTTAGTTGCGCGTATGTGTATACGTATAAATACTTGGAAATTGTGTTACGTAGAGTTTGTAACGCGAGTCTGTGTACGTCAGTGACAAATTCTGTATAACTATCGGTTTTTATCGTCGTCGTTCGGTTGAAAAAAATAATAACCACGCCAATTTTAAAGGCTTTATGTCGAGAAAAAACCGATCTATGTCACCAGAACACCATATACGAATGACGCGTGCGTTATGAACCATATTTTCAACGAGCTATGAAAGTATCTGTATTATGACCGTAATACATGTGTTATACCTCTTATACCATGATTATGGTATATTGTCAATGGTCTGTGATTATGAATAGGTATCCATGAATGTACTACAATGAAAAACTGAATAAAACAAACATATAAACGGTTTATAAGATTCTTTCGTCGTCGACAATATGGCGTGGTGATGGTTTATATATTTTCCCACTTAAATTTTTTTTTATTTTGTATTTTGTTTCGGAAATGTTTATTGAGAAGAAAGTTTGAATATATATACACAAATAAACGATCTGTAACGCTATAGCCAATTTTCAAAATACCTATTCTTAAAACTCGACGCGTCCATTTATTATAATTAATATAATAATCGAGTGGTTATCTATGTAATGTATTTATTTTAATTTATTCGCCGTAATTTTATATATATTATTCATTTTTCCTCGTCTGGTGATAGATATCCATTGAATGTTGTGAACACAATTTAATATTATACTAAAACGGTCGCAAATAAATATATCAATCTAATATGAAATTGAAAAACCATAATTATTATATACTCACACAAAAAAATTCTCGAATAATAACCGCGATTATGCACATAATCATAAACTGATATGTACGCAATGCTCAATGTCTATTTAATAATGACAAACATTTGATTGTAATCGTTTGTTTTAGTGTCGATGGAGCGCAAATAAAAATAGGTGCGCTTGGTTCGATTTCGATGTACGTATTGTAATGGTGTTTAAAAATGAAGCACGACCCTGTTCGTTATATATTCATAGGGAACTGTTAAAAATGTAAAAATAATATACTACCGTTAGTAAATTACATTATATAAATACATCTTTATCACGCGATTTTCATTTTAGTTATACATACGACCCTTGTTAGGTTCTAGATAAAATAGAATGACGGGGAACACAATTATAAACACTTAACCGCTGTTTATAAATATGTACATAACGTCTTATATATAATACAAATGTTCTAATTTACGAAATATGTTTCAACCAACACGTGTCGTGTAGTTTAAATTAAAAATAATAAAAATCCGTGTAAATGTTCGTTTGTCTACACACACATATACAAAAATTCTAAAAATAAAATATGAATATATATAAATATCACTCTAACTTTTTGTCGACAAGTGTACCGAATACAAGTCGGGTATCGATAGAGGTGAGTACCTACGTAAAACAATAATGAAATATAGACCATACGACACGTGTTCGTATTTAAAATACGATTTTTTAAATATTCCATAAATTACCTTCACGAATAATAGTAAGGACTGACGTAGTATAATTAATATATATACATAATAGTGTAACTGTTAAATATTTTATACGCTTTGTTGGTTCAGGGTTATTTAGTTCCGTTTTTTCAGAAGTGATGTATCTTTTTGATTTCACTCAATGGAAACAATACACGCTGCATCCATATAATAATTTAATATTATACCCGCTGTTCCAGTGGTGGACCATAGGTACGTTAACAAATCACTCGCACAGAAACGAATAAGTATATCTTCTGCAGCATACAACGTTACAACCGCATCTACTTAGTTTATTTATTCTATAGCGTACTAATATAATTTACCATTAAATCAACCCAGATTTTGTTTAATTATTTTGGGCGTATAGTTTATTAGTATAAATAAAAACATAATAAATATGTATACGAATTTGAAAAATATTTAGCAATTAACAAAGCTAGTTTTATTTCGTTTACTAAGATAGAGAAAATAACTAAGAACTGACGATTAGGATTTTAAACGCATTTCTACGAAAAATATAAATATGATGTGGTAAAGATAAAAAGTGTATGCGCACACATATACGTTAACAACGGTTTTAGATAATTGCTATGTTTACACCATATTTATATACGTGTTTTTGCCTTTTTTTACTGGAAAAACACGCGTTAATATTTAATTAGCGTGCCAATATATATTCGAATTGTATCGTTTTATAGAAAAGATTTTTTTTGATATTTCGGGGCAGTTACTTGCGAAAGACGAATATTATTATTTACCGTAATAGTGAACTAATATTTTATTAATTACACATTTAATTGGGATTTACGATCGACGACGATGTTTTCGATGTATAGAACATTATATCTACCTGTATATCATTAAAATCGTAATAATAATAAACAAAATATATGCTTATTACGTAATTATTAAATTAATAACCAACAATCGGGTTTAAGCCCTTATTGAAAAACTTCGAAATGCGATCGAGAGCACTTTCAAAATAGAGCAGTATAGACTTAAAAAACAATGTTTCGATTATCGTCTAATTATTAGATCAACAATTTCATTCAAATTGTTTCTATTTCTTCGCGAACGCGTTAAGAT
The DNA here is from genome assembly GCA_025469175.1 of Geopemphigus sp. TES_GeoC_2020. NCBI lineage: Eukaryota > Metazoa > Arthropoda > Insecta > Hemiptera > Aphididae > Geopemphigus > Geopemphigus sp. TES_GeoC_2020. The sequence goes on along the minus strand of JAIPRN010002471.1, from coordinate 2,888 downwards.
ATTTAACGTTTGTACTGCGACTACAAAGTAATTTCAGTTACTTTTCATATTATAATAATGGGTACAGTTAAATTTTACCGATTTCAATACTTCATAGCGAACGAAATCAAGTCTTTTTTTATTATATCGACAACGATCGTGCTTTGTGTACGCTCTAGCGAGTTACGCGGTTTATATTTTTATCCCGAAATCCGTTATACCAAGATCAAAGTATTGGTCGCTTCTCGCGATATTAGTCCGATAACGTGATAATATAACATGAACGTGATGACAGATAACTGATAACGGAACGATAATTGATAGCGGCTGGTCAGTTACGAGCTTCGCTGTTAAATACCTTTAATCTACGTAAGTATACAATATTTAATAAAATTAAAATTTCGCGTATCCAATAAATAATTCGCGTTTTACAAAATAAAAATTAAACAATGGTATATCGTTGTTAATTTTGTACATCAGAACACAAGAACCAGACAGTTTCGAGTGCGCTATGTCCAAATACAACGCGGGCAAGCTGAAACAGATGAAACAGGGCTTAGACAAAATACAGCATGGTAAGCTGCGGACAAACATACCGGCCAACAAGGCCATGCCAGGTCCGCCACTCGGTCCTATGTTGGGCTGTCGAGGTATCAACATCACCGCATTCTGTAAAGACTTCAATGAGAAGACCAAGGACTTTAAGGAGGGCATACCATTGCCAACTCGGGTGCACGTCAATCCCGACCGTAGTTACCAGATATCATTTACAAAACCACCGTCCATGTACTATCTGAAGCAGGCAGCAGGCGCTCAGAAAGGCTCCATACACCCGTTGAAGGAGACGGCTGGAATGGTAACACTGAAACACATCTATGAGATAGCCGTAATCAAACAGTCTGACGAAAATCTTGAGTTCAGGAGTCTAGAGGAAATATGTAACATGTTGATCTCTACTGCCAGGTCATTAGGCATCAAAGTGGTCAAGGATTTAAATGCGGACGAATATCAACAGTTTTTAAAAGAGAGAAAGATTATATTGGAACAGCGAAAATTAGAATTACAAGAACTAAAAGAAGCAAAAATGTTAAGGACAGGATAAATAGATTAATCAATATGTAATTATTAGACGTATGAATAAAATTAGTTTTGTGTATATATGCATTGTGTAATAATTTACTTTTATAAAAAAAAATTTTTCAAAAATACATTGAGCATAATATATATATATATACATATATATTATCTTTTTTAGAAATTGTAATTATATAAATTTAACAATTGAGTATAATGGACAATCTAAATTTTAAACAACAAATGTAGATACTATTTTTGAATTATTTTAGTGTTTTATTTAAACGAGGTTGTTGAATTAATTTAAAAGCATTTTTAAAAATAATTGTCAATTTTTTGCCCTATTTCTGTTTGATAAACATAATTTCATTGTAGGGTTATTTGATTTTGTTTTAAATATTTAATATTTATCTGTTCAAATAAATTTTCATTTTTCTAAATAAAGCCCATACAATTTCAATTAAATGACAAACACTTACAATACTCGTTATAAAAAATACTAATAGTACGTAATTTATGAAATCAGATAAAATGGACTGTCTTAATATTTTCCACTCAAAATGAACAAATAAAATATTTTTTGTTTAATTCATTCATTTAAAATACTTTTATAACTCTCGGGTTTTAATCAACATATATAACAATAGAGGCAAGATGTTTTCACTGCTAAATATAATTTCTCAGTGATTGGTATTGTAATATAAAGGTATTATTCTATTTTTTTATTGTCATTTATTTTTTTTGGCTACTTTAACCAAGACCTTTGTAACTAATTTTTGTTTTTTTTAAACGAACTTCTAATTTAACTTTTTAGATAATTTTACGCCAGACATGTCAAACTCAGTGTAAATTGGGCCAAGTATATTGAATAGTTTATTATGCGAACCGCACAAAAATGTATTAAAAAGAAAAATTTGATATACATTTTAAACATTATACATTTTTAATCAATAGTGTATTAAATTTGGTAGCTGTAGATCATAAAAAAATGCCTCTTTTATATGAATGTTTTTAAATTAAGTTCAAACATTAAATCAGTAATGATATACATAACATTACATTTTATAGTATTGTTTTATAATATTCAATAACATTTACATAGTATCAGATAAGTGATTATACTGAATGATGTTCTCCAAGATTATAAAACTCCCGTAGTTTTTTTTTAAAGAGATTTTAACATTTAATCAATTTAAAGATAATTTTTAAAGTTATCAAAAAAAATATAATACTCAAGTGTTTACTTAACTTAAATATTTTTTTGATTTTAATTTGTAATTAGTTAATTTACTCAGCATTGGACTATCAACACTATAATCTTTTCGATAACATTATAATCACAATAGTATTAAATAAATTAAGAGCGAAAGCGAATTATTAGAAACATTGTTATTTTTATTTTAATGAATTTAATTATTAAAATAGAAACAATGTATAATATATTTTGTGCATTCGACATTTACTTTGCATATAAAACGAAATGAGAATAAAATAATTTTTCGAATCCTTCAAATACTATACTATAATAATATATTATTCACAATACACTTAACATTGCTTAGTTTTATTTTTAATATTGGCTCTTATCGCTCAAAAAAAATTATTATAATTACACAATATTAGTAGCTCGACAATACGTATAATACAATATACTATACCATTTTTGGTTTGGTAAAACTATTGATTTACACAGAAAAGACACATACACAATAAGTGAAATCTAAAAAACACAATAGCCAATTTACAATTTGTAATACGAAATACTTCTCATTAATTTTACGAAAATAATTCATATAATTTTCCTTTGTATTTAAACTATAAAATCATCGTTTTAT